>CAMOHE010025102.1:59613-69643 GCA_946598075.1 Artocarpus hirsutus
CCCCCCCCCCCCCCCCCCCCCCCCCCCCGCGTAGCCCCTTCCCCGTCCCCAATTTTGTTTGTTTGTTTTGTGGTGCGTAAATGTAAGCTTTTTTAATTGTTTTTTTTTAAATGTTTTTGGTACGTTAATTTAATTTTCATTAGTTGTGTGAAAATTGTTTAAAGTGTTATGTGAATATATTCAATTGACATTGTGAAATTGTGAATAGTGAAGATATAAAATTATGATATTATTTAATTGTGAAATTATGAATATGTGAAATTGTTGAATATGTGATTATTGTAATATGTGTAATATGTGAATTTTTAATATGTGAATTTTTAATATATGATTTTTTTAATATGTGATTTTTTACTGTAAGATTGTAATTTAATATTAATAGTTTGCGTTAGTTTTTACTTACTTTAAATAGATAAAATGTCTCGCAAGATCGATAGTAACCAGTATGAGAAGGAGTACGAAGAGTGCACTCCATCTTCCTCTCAATATATCAAGGGAAAACAACTTAATAAGCCACATAGATGAACTGAATTCGATCCCAAAGTAGACTTTGAGCGAAGACCTACTTTGATGAAAAAGGTTCATTGGATGAAAAAGAAAGGTTTAAATATAGAAGTGGCCTTTGATTCAAAAGGCCAACCGGAAGGCGCACCCAGCCATAAATGAAGCAGTTGGATTGAAATCCTTAGTTGAGAACATGTTCCAATATGGATTAAAGATTAGAGGTCTAAGGATTTGGAACAAATAAAAGATGTGAATTGGAGAGAGATTTACGAAGCTTTCATAGTTGATGATTGGTATAGGAAAAAGGCTTTGAAGGTTTGTGGTGAATTAACAAAGGGGTTTAGATCTAACCTCTACATTACCTTCGTACAGCCATATCTTTCTATTCTGGAAGATGATGAAAATCTATATATGTGGCCTTCTATGGTAGTACACTCCCTCCATAAACAATGACGATTAGGAAGCTTTTGTGAGGTATAGACGTTCCATCGAATTCCAACTGCTATCATCAAATGCAAGAAAAATAAGAACAAAAAATAAATATTGCTTTATGGTTGGCCGAGTCGGATATAGAAAGCTTGAGCAATCATTGGTACATTAATATCTTATTCGTATTATATATATCAATTATTCTATAATTAATATATTACTAATATAGCATAACACAATTAGCGAAGACGGGTATGCTACCAACACGGGAGGAGTTGTAGGTAAAATCACGTCAAGCTACTGATAGATAGTTTAAAAATCCAAGAGTAGCAAAAATTAGGAACTTGATTGTAAGTTTATTGAATATAAACTATTAATTTGTAATTTAATACATGTTAAAAGATCTTACGAATAATATGATTTTGTTGTTTTTAACAGGATAAATACACGATGCAATAAAGTCAAGGGAGCTTTCAATTCATTGGTAACGATGACATACTGATGAAGGCACTAGGGAAACTGAAACATTCAAGATGTGTTCATGGTTAATCAAAGTATGTGAAGCAGTCTCAATACTTCGACCTCCAATCAGGTTCGAAATTGAATTCTCAAATGTCAAAGATGCAAATGGAGATTGCAAAATTACGAGGTCTTGTGACCGAGCTCATTTTCCAAGGACGTGCCAGGTTGACAATTGATAACATCTCATAACGCAACAGCTTAAAGGCTAATTGTAACCTTCCCAATAATGTAGCAGAAGCTCCAAAAGTCCAATTGTTACCTTATCGTCAAAAGCCTAAACAAGGTCGAGAATGCAGGCTCTTTGTTGAAGATAGAATTAATGATAGGTGTGCACTTATTGCACTTAGAAAGGCATGAATGGAGAGTCTTTCAACTGATACAATCCATGGAAGACCATCAGGGGAAGAAAACATATACGTTAGCATCACTACCATCAGAGTTAGAACAGTTTCTTCCAACATTAAAAGCAGCAACTGTGGGTAAAGCCATCGGAAGCTTCGTCACATGGCCAAGAAGGTTAGTTGAAGTCATCGCAATGATGAAAATGAGTCGAGCGCCTACCTACATTCCATAATATCTAAGCAGAAAGAAACGCCAAAAAAAGAAAAGCTCTACAAAAGCTAAACAATCACAACCTAAGGTAGAACAACAACAAGAACACCTTGTTACGAATAAGCCACTGCCTGTATTTAAGTTCACTTCAGTACCTCAAGAATTTATGTAGTTGGCTTTATACGTACATTCTTTCATGCGCGATAGGTTGACAATTCAGTGCTCGATACCTGTAAATGCGATTGGCAATGAATTGCCTATCGATGTAGGGTATAAAGATGTTTACTACTTCATCAACTTTGATCAAATTGGGGTAACCTGTGTCCTGCTATACCTTAGGTAATGACTCTATTCTTAATTCGTAAATTTTAAAATATAGGTAGAGTTGTAAGGTGCTTTCAAATAATTGACTGTATTGTTTTTTATTGTAGTTTTTTGGCGAAATATTGTGAACTTCAAGGTTTGGCGTAAAATTTCAGGTACATATCTTTGGCAATTATTTCAAATGCTGTAAGAGACCTACAGAGTGATCACAGAGAGGGCGCTACATCATTCCTCCACCTATTAGCTCAAGCACCGAGGGAAAAATTATTCTTCCTACCATACAATGTTGGAGAACATTGGATGTTGGCACTTATTTCGCCATGGAAAGACCAAATATATTGGTTTGATCCCGTCGAACACCCACCACATGATGATTTCGTATTAGTCATGAGATTGTAAGTATTAATGTTCTTTTATAAAATTAACTATTTGAGTTTTACATAATTGTATTATCTATTAATTCATTTAATCATGACACATTATTAAGGCGCTTAACGATTAGAAGCTTTAAGAGGGAAACGGTGTCACAAATCGATCGAACGGAATGCTATATTCTAGACGTAAGTGTCCAAGACAACAAGAAAACGTAGAATGTGGTTTTTTATTTTACGTTTCATACGAGACATAATTGCAAGTGGTATACAAGCCCTAGGAAGAAAAGATTTTTATATACATATGGATATATATGACGTTAGATTAGAGTGGGTATAATTTGTAAATAAGTATACCATATTTAGATAGATAGAGATAATAGATAAACAATTGCTTAAAATAGCTCAAATGTAAATGATATTGTAAATACCTTGTAATTTCAATATACATCAATTTTTGTATGCAATCGGGGCCTTATTGTAATGGATAACACATGGGAGTGGCCATCTTGTGGGAAATCATAAATTTTGTCAATTTTTTTTGGACAATACCAATTTTTCAATATGGTTTTCTCAAAAACCGTCGTGGAATTCATATCATGGATGTTTATTCTATGGCGGTTTTTTAGAAAACCATCGTGAAAGAAGAACTTTTCATGACGGTTTTTAAGAATGCCGTCGTAGAAAGTTCTTCTTTCACAATTGGTTTTCTAAAAAACCATCGTAGAAGATCTGCTCCCATACACCCATTTTCTTGGCTATTCTAAGGTTCCACGATGATAAAAACTGTCGTGAAAATTAATTTTGTACCAAAACTGAAGTTTTCACGATAGTTTTTTAACCGTTATGAAATTTTTAAGACGGTTTAAACCGTCGTGGAATATCAAGTCTGTAGTAGTGTTGTTTGCAATTTAAGAAAAGTCGGCTGAGGGTAGCCTCCTTGGCCGATGTATTGTGCTTTTCAGCTTTCAGTCCTTTTCCAGTTTATGATATCAATTTTACAATTTTCTTTCTTTTTTTTTTCATTGGACAATATGTATTTTTTTTGAAGATAAAGGCAAATATTTGTATGATCATGATATTAGTAATGAATATAATTGTATTTTACAAAAATATTAAATATTGTTGCAAGTAAGATTAATATATATATATATATATATATATATATTATAGTTATATATACGTTAGGAACTCGATTGTTAGGATGCTATATGAATCATGGCCAACTTGTTGCAGAGGATATTACTTGCGGCTTTCTTGGCCCCACAAATCAACCACCAAGTCGCTGAGATGGATTAATTTATGCCGTTAGATCATTCAAACACAGTTGCATGGACGCTTCAAGTGACAACGTGAGTATTCTGTCTTTAACATATAATTTGATTTTATGGCAAATTTAGGGTATGTTAGGAGCGTATTTGTTAGTTAATTCAAGCACAAGAAAAAAAAAAGAAAAAAACAAAACAAAAACAAAGAAAAAGCGTTGTTAGTTATAGTGGTGGAGGGTCCCATCGAGAAACAAAATTTTGCATCAATTGGCCCCACCTAAGGGCAGAAAAAAAAATTCGTGGAGAATGGAGATGTTGACATATGTATATTAATTGGAATATTTTAACCAATATATTTGCTGCCAAAAGAATAGAGGAAAGGAGGAAAAGAAAAAAAGAAGAATTCAACCAATTGGATGCATTGTCTATAGAAGAAAAGTTCTTTCTTAGGTGCCCTTTTGTTTTTACTTGTGACTTGGTGCGTTGGAAGCAAGGGAGTATTTTATCCATTTATGGTTTTTTATATTCTTGTTGAGACTTTAAAGTAATCACTCATTTTTAGCTATCAAGATAAAAGTAATGGAAAGTTTATACATTTGGAAATCATTAAGTCATATATAACAAGCCCATTGAGAGGTTCATTGCAAGCTTCCAGATTTTCATTTTAGATTAATAACATTGGTTCACCTTAAATTTTTAGCGTTTGATAACTTGGACCTTGAAATTTTGATTTCAATAAATAATATCATAATTTTTGAAATTTATTTCGATTGTAATTTAATAACTAATGAACATCAATTGATAGATAAGAATTACCAAAGTTTTTTAACAAATAGACCCTAAAACTTTTTGGTGGTTAGTCGTTGGATCTTGAACTTTTAAAATTTTAGAGTTTCATTTTCTAATTGTCTTATATTGATTGATGTCAATTATTGTCTGGACTACATTGTAAGAATTGTAAAATTTAAGATCTTAGATATTAAAATTAAAAGTTTAAGATACAACATGTAAAAAACGATAAGTTGAAGCCACATGAGTACAATTTACCCTTTCATTTTTAACGTTGACATATCATCATATATATGGCTTGGGAACAAATTTCAGATGGTGAACCATATAGTGGTATCATGGCCATTTCTCTTTATTTTATATAGTTAGCATACCTTTATAACATTACAAAGGAACAAAAAGCCTCTTAATTAATATACTTGATGTCTACTTTGATTATGAAATGGCTGCAATATATTTTGCTTTGTGGTTTAGTGCATTTTTTTTTTTTTTTTGGGAGGTGATTCTAGCCTTTTAGGGTCATCAAATTACATATACTTATATTTCATTTTATTTGCATTTTTTTTGCTTGCTTGAAACATATAGAATTTTTAAATCACACCACTATTATAGAGCAACCAAACAAGAAAAATTACTCGATTGAGACCTACAAAATCCCCACCATCTAAGATACCTTTATAATAAATATAAATACCCAACAAATTTAGGTAAAACACATGAATATATATATATTTATTTATATATCTTTTTCCTTCGGAAAATATCGGTGTGTTTTGTTGACATGTTTATATTATTCCAACTATAAAAAGAAAAGAAAAGCAAAAAAATTGATTCTATTCCTGGTTATCTTACCAAGACTTTTCATGTAACTAAATTCATATGGACATATAAATGATAAAGGGGGATAATTTAGACAGCAATATTGTCTATTAATTGTAATTTTTCTTTTCTTTTTTCATGAATGACCTAACTGTACAACATAAGAGGTTTTTTTTTTAATTGTCGTTTATAGTTATTATATCAGATTTTCACATGAAATACAATTGAAAATTTTGTTTTTTGGAGCATTAACAAACACGTGGAAAAAAATAAGCTGGATAACATAGGAGGACCGTAAATCCAAAGGAAAAATAAGCGTCCTCGTCGTTGGCGGTGGAAGTAGTAGTGGGGTCACCGTCACAGCTGTAACTTTGTCGTTTTCTTTTTTGCCTTTGTTTTCTCTGTCCTCTATGATTTGACCCCTTAAAGTGGTCCCCATATTTTTTTAAAATTAAAAAATTACAGGAAAAAAAAAAAAGCAAGAAAAAGAAAGTGAGAAACAGTGGTCCTATAACAGTAATGCTCCTACGAAAGAACAATGCAAAATATTTTCGAAAATAAAAAAATTGTAAAAATGGAAAAATGAAAAAAAAAAAAATTTGAGGGAGAAATAGTGAGAGAGATGATGTGGTGTTGTCGTTTTCAGTAGGCCCCACACATGCTGACCTTTCTCTTTCGTGTTCATCATTTTCTTCTTTGATATTCTCTTTCCCCCTTTGCTTCTTTCTTTTCTTATTTTCCCAAGTACACAAAAGTCAATCCATTGGCTAATCATGGTTTATTACCGAAGGAAATATCAACCTTTATTAATTTTATTTAAAAAAAAAAGAAAAAAAGAAAAAAACCTCTTGCCTAACTATGGTGTAAGGCAGGGTCCTTACAGGTGTTGTATCAAATTGGACGTGGCTACATCTTACACAAACAAGCACCTTTAGTTAACTTGGTACGGTTAAAATCTCGTTATTTATAAATTAATATGTCAAAATTTAAAAAATATATTATATACTAAATTGAATCTAATTTTTTTTTATAAATTATAGGGTTTTATTTTATAGAGATGAAAAGGGTTTTTTTAAACTTCACTTGCGTTCAGATTTTTTTTTTTTATTTGACGAGGAAATTAAAGCAATTATTTTGTACTCTAGCGAGTGAGTGAATAAAACTTCAATGACAAACTTATTGCATAGAAAATTCTCAAGAGATTGTGACAAGTCACGATGTTAAGTTAAGGACTTAAGGTAGTGTTTTCGTCACTCTGATTTAATGAAAGTTTTTGGCTTAAAAGATTGTTTTCCCTCATGAGGTCCCCAAAGGACCCATGTTTTGCCATGAAAACGGGAAAGAAAAAAAATTTAAAACTAAAAAAAAAAAAAAGAAAAAAAGAAAGAACAAAGAACAAAACAAAGCATACTTGGTCCTTACTCGGTAAAATGTAAATGGTGGGGCTCTTCTTGGAAAAATATCCAATTGTATTTGTTAGAATTTAGAAGGTTATGTCATTTATAATAGATAATAGAGGATTGTTTAAATACAAGTTTTTTCTTTCTTTTTTTTACAGGTTCTCTGGTGGTTTTAGTCACTAAACGGTTTGAATGTGACAATTTGATTTCTAAACTATTTTTTTACGGATTAATATTAAAGTTTAATTTTGTTTTCATCAGTTTTAGTATCGATTTATATAGTAGACGAATTTTTAGAATCTAGCACGAATAATCACTTATCTATCACGTGATGAGTTAATGACTTGAAATTTTATAAAATAAATACACAAGCCGCAAAATTTTATTTTAACTTAAGCCCCTTATGTAAACTCTTGAAAGTCAGAATATTTTCTATATCATGGGTTATTGTTTTGCTAAGAATTTTAAATATTTTTTATAATGAATGCGTGACTACACCCCCAACAAATTTTGAAAATCTATCCCAAATTCTAGTGCAAGCTGCTAAAAAAATGAGTTCAAGGACTAACAAAAAAAAAAGGGAACTTTTTCGGTGTAAATCTCCACTAATAGTGCATGCTTTGAAACCAATAAACCTTATTAAAATATTTTTTTTTTTTTTTTTTTTGGCAAATTTGATATCTAAAAGACAAATACCGACGGGTCAATTTGAAAAAATCACTTTTGTAATATTTTTTCAATCTTGTTATTTTTATAAAAAAGTTTGAAACATATCGCTTTCAAATAGTACAAAAACATAATTGATCACAAGTATTTTAAGACAGGGTAAGGCAAACAAGTGTTGTCTAAAGGTATTTTGGCCTTTTTAACTAAAAGAAATTATATAAATCAAACAAAAAAAAATAAATGATAAAACACAATAATAATAGTACACGAATTTTTAGAATCTAGTAGGGATAATCACATATCAATCACGTGATAAGTTAATGACTTGAAATTTTATAAAAATAATATACAAGCTGCAAAATGTTATTTTAACTTAAGCCCCTTACGAAAACTCTTGAAAATCAGAATATTGTCTATATCATGTGTTTCATTGTTTTACTAAAATCTCAAATATTTTTATAGTCAATGCGTGACTTCCAACCATTTATTTTGAAAATCTATGGCCATTCTAGTGCAAACTGCTTAAAAAAAAGTTCAACGACTAACCCAAAAAAAATTATTTTTTAATAGATTTGATGGCTAAAAGACAAATACACACTTGTGAGTACTATTTCTGTTCCTACAACAAAAATTGACCCTAAAAAAAGAGACCAAACTCCAAAATATGGCAATTTTTTTTATTAAAAACCAAAAAGACATGTGCCAGTAGGTTTTTTTTTTTTTTTCAATCGTCAATTTATAAAAAAAATATAATTTTAATTTGATTTATCGCTTTTAAAATATACTCTATTAATATGGGATTCTCGTCCGAGAGACGCCCCTAAAATATAACGTCACAAAATGACACTTTTAGTTTGCCACTGAAGGACAGGATCGGACACAAAAACCGCATTTCGAGGTTGAAAATCACGCAATACAATAGGGTGCTCATCCCTAAGAAACAAGGAAGAGACACCTAAAAAGCCTTATCGAACTGATGGTTGCTACTAAACACAAGCAGCGACGAAGAGCAGTCCCAAAACATTTCGCAATATGATTCGCCAAATAATTTCCTTTCCTTTTTTTTTTGACAAACTGAAACCCAACTATTTTTGTAGACTTATTGATCAATTCGACATTTCATAGTTATGAGCTATGACTTTTTAGCTCCATAATCGATTATCAATATGTAAAGGCATTTATGAGAAGTTCTAGAAGAGCTTTTCTGGATTAAACACTGCACTGCCTACATGACACAGCCCACAATTTAGCCTGTCGATGACATCTGTCCCAAAAGGGTTTCAAAATTTGAGCCCAGAATCACCAGCAGGCCCCTTACTAATTTATCCCGATATGGCCCATCAGACACACTCTGGTGGGCAGGTGGGCCGACATGAGTCCTACCGGCTTGTTTCGATGGGGCATAGCCTCGTAAGGTTGAACAAGTTTTTGACACCTGAAATTGTCTTGGAGTTGGACCAAGGACACGAGTAACTAAATTTTCGTATAAATCTAAGGAAGAGGAGGAAAAAAAAGTGAGAAATACCTCTTGAAAACGAGGGGATGCAAAAGAAATAACTTGTGCTCAATGCATGACTTTATTTACAGTCAAAAAGTCTAAAAATTACGTATATGCTGAGTAGGGTGTTCCATTGCAGTGAATCCCTAAAAGCATTTACAATACAAACTTTGAAAGTGGGTTTCACGTAAACATCTAAGAATTCACATTACGGTGCACTTGTCTTTCGGTTTTTGTTCGGACCTGGAGATCAATGTAGATGAACTTCTGCCACTTCTCGGTCCCTGCAGAAAAAACGTTTTCAGCAGTCGGTGCTTCCCCATAAACCATAAGTACAAGATTGATATATTGATGGGTTAAGAAATTCTACCCGTGGACCAGTGACCAGCCTCGAATTGCCGACAGTTGGTTGTTGCTGCGTATTTTGACGCTGCGTATTCTGATCAAACTCCTGCTGCTGAAGAGCGATTGCCAATTGCAGATCAGCACTGCAGAAAACATGAGGATTTAACAATCTGAATACAGCTCAACAGAAATGCAGTCTAAAATTAAGGAACACTTAGAAGCCACAACAGGACTCCATAACTCCAAAAAGACGTCCAAGGAGAAGATTTACTTCAGTGAAAGTTTTTAGATTTGTAGAAAATATCTATTACTAGAAATTTCATTTAATCTTCAAAATTTGACCAACATAATCCTATTCAAACTATGTCAAAAACACATTGCAAATATCTGTTTATCATGTCAGTGAGAGAAGAGGAGAAAAAAATAACCAAAACCTTGCATTTAACGGGTTGGATTAGGGGGCGTGACTCCCATTCATGCTAAAAGACACAAAAAGCCACTGCACACCTGATGTTTAATGCTTCCTTTTTAAATTTTTTTTCC
>CAMOHE010025103.1:0-20301 GCA_946598075.1 Artocarpus hirsutus
ATATTTTTATTTAATGTTAATATTAATATAAATAATAATATATTATTACGAATTATATTTTTATTATTATTTATTTTCATATATATATATATTAGATATAACATTTTAATATTAATATATTGTTAAATAATAATTCTATGATTATTATAAATAATTATTTAATAATAATGATAATAATAATATTAATATTTATAGTTATATTAATGTTAAATTATATATAATATTATTTTATTATTCATATTTATATTCTTATCATTATTTAATATTAATTCTAAGATATTATATTACATGTTGTATTGATACATTTAATATTAATACTACAAATTATTTTTATAAATTATATAAGATTTTAATGTATAAATAAACACAATGATATATTATTTTTAAGAATTTAATAAAAAAATTTTATGTATAACTAAATGTAATAATATTGTTTTTTTTGAATAATATTGTTCCTGTTTGTTTTTGCTCTTAAAATTTTTTAAAATATTTTCTCATATTTTTTAAGTAAAAATTTTAAAAACACTTTTAATATAATTTTTAAAATATTTATATTTTTTAAGATAAAAATATTTTTAACTGTTTTAAAAATAATACTAAACGAACTTATTGTTGCAATTATTTTCTCGAAAGTAGGATTCTTGTGAATTAGTGGATATCAAACGCATCATAAAGTTCAAAGGACAAACGGCAGGGGGATTATAGGAGAATAGGATAAGACTAAAGATATTATGGATATCCAATATACAAAACCACCCCTTTAAAGGTCATCCCATAAGGTTGAGTTTCTTTGTAAATAACGTAGGAATGAAAGGATATTAACGTCACGAAGGGACGCTTCCAGATCCTGTCGATTCAGAAAGCCTCACCACCTGACCCCTTCGGCGTCTCTCATTTATGTGTCTTCTTGTTTTTTAACTTTCATTTTCACTTCTTTTTCTGTCTCAAACAAAAATTGCTTTCATGGAAATCGTCGGCTTCTCCTGAGAAATACGAGCTTCCGTAATATCAAGAGGTAAATTTTCTCTTTAATTTTGAAGTGAGAAAAAATAGCCCGAGAAATAAAACCCTGAAACCCCAAATTTACTGAACTTCCGTTTTGTGTTAGTGAAACCCTTTATGAAGTGTTTTTTTTTTCTGGGTCTTCCTTTTTTTCTTTGTTTTTCTACTGAGTACTGACTAGTTTGGAAAATGAGAAGATTCTGGGCTTTGTTTGGTTTCCGAGAAAATGTCGGAGAAAGAAGGTTTAACTCTAATATGCTACTTTACTTGGAGCATAACTTTGTTTACTGAATATGATAGTAGGGTTTAACTTTGCAGATCCGTTTTTATGTCTCTGGATTTTTCATGCTTATACGTTTACCTACTAAGAAATTTTTTTTTCCCTTGATTATAAAATCTTCACCAGAGCTTATTTTGTATTTCGGATTTAGGTGAGAATAAGTCAAGGAGCAGTGATGCAACATTTTCTAGATTTTGAAATTTTTTTTCTTTTCACCCGTAAAAAGTAGCTTAGGTGGAAAAGAATTGTGAAAATCATTCAGGGAAGGAGCTAGTTTCAAGCGAATTTTTTTTTATTATTTTTTATATCATGGTCCCCAAATATAATTTAAAAACCAAATTATGGGTTTTGAACAGTGTAGTTGCATTATTGATTTTTTGTTCATTAAGTGGTGGGGAATGTGGATGGTCACAAATTGAACAACCAGGTGATTGGCGAACTCTTAATGCTTTCTTGGATATGGCTTACTAACCCTTTATAAGTAAATCTTCTTTGTCAGTATGGGATATGGGAACATATAGAGTTGGACTGAAAAAACACGTTTTCTTTGTTTAGTTTTTCAGTGAACACAGAGAAATGTACTTTTTCATGTCTAGTTTTTTATATTTGATGTTTATTAATTTATTGATTCACGTTTGTTTGTATTCAATAAAATTCATGAGTTCATCATCTTTTTTTAATATTTTTTTATTGAACTCAGAATTGCGGTCAAATCCAATGGTCCTTTGCTTCTTTGATTCTAAATGAACCTTGACCAAAAATTGTGTGTGCGCGCGCGCGCACGCCCATGGCTGTTGGTGATTTTTTTTTTAAATGAGGGATCCAAATGTTAATTTTGAAATAATTTGAACTTGGCAGTTATTCTGTAACCTTGAAGATCTATATTTTTCATTTATTATTAATTATTACTGCTATTGCTTTTCCTGTTGTAATGGTTCTCTATTACCTGTCCTTGCCATAGTTAACCGGTAAAATTTTTGAAGAATAACGCATGAGAGGTCTTTTTTGCAGGATATTTAGTGGAGAAAACGTGCTTGTCTCATATTTTTCCTGTTTAATTTTTAAATTCCCTTGTTTTCTGGAAATTCTTCCTTTTCCTTTAAAGATTTTCTCTTCATCCCTCATTATTACTTAGTTATCATTCTCTTGATATATGGAGACATTTCCACCACGGCAGCCATCACCGATAGGTCCACTACCTCCACCACCACCACCACAACAACAACCACCACAACCCCCATCCACCAACACTGCTACCATCAACACCACTTTTGCCGCTCCGACCACTGTCGGTAATGTGCCTCCTGGCGTTCAGGGAGAAATTCAAAATAGCATAAACCACTCCGTTGCTAACCCTACTCCGACTTCAGGCCCTGCCCATGGCTCCTCACCTAGTCCTCATCACCCTCCATATGCAGAGGTTAGCCTTTTCTTTTTGTCTTTGAAATTGATGAGAAAAAGTAACTTATTGTCTCTCTCTCTCTTTCTCTCTCTCGCTCTCTCTCTCTCTCTCTAAGGCCATACTCTTATTCTTTACACTTTAGTTCGATGAAATAAATTTAAAGTTTTGGCAGATGATATATTCAGCAATTGGTGCATTGAAGGAGAAGAATGGATCGAGCAAGAGGGCTATAGCCAAATACATAGAGCAAGCCTATGCAGGCCTCCCACCTACTCACTCAGCCCTGTTGACTTACCATCTCAAGCGCTTGAAGAACAATGGTCTTCTTGTAATGGTCAAGAAGTCATATAAGCTCCCTAAATCTGATTCTTCAGCGGCTGCTTCACAACCTTCAACTCTTCCTACCATTGGGACTCCTAGAGGCAGGGGACGTCCTCCCAAGCCGAAGCCTAATCGTAATGTCGAGTCCATCAATGTTCAGCCTGCTATCCAGCCTATTTTACAGCCAGGCGTCCAGCCTATTATGCTGCCCACTGGCCAGTCTTTTGCACAGCCCACTGGCCAGCCTATTCCACAACATGCTGTCCAGTTCAATGTACAGCCAACTTCCCAGGCCACCATTCAGTTCAATGGCCAGACTACTGCCCAGGCCCACATTCAGCCCAATTCTCAACCTGTGTTAGTTGCCCTTGGACTCATGGACGAGCCCAACTCTGCATTGGTGAAGAAACGGCCTGGACGCCCACGGAAAGTTGTGGCTGTTGGGTTAGGACAAGGAGGGCCTGGGTTCGTTCCAAGGCGTCGAGGTCGTCCACCTGGTTCCAAATCTAAACTGCCGGGAACTAGGCTGTCAAAGAAGAGTCCAGGGCGTCCTCGAAAGCCCAAGTCTGTTTCTGGAGTATTGGGCCCTAAGAGGGGCCCCGGACGCCCATCTAAAGCGGAGCCCAAGACCATGATCATTCCATATGCGACAAATGTGCCTGTGGTTGGTGTAGCTGACGAAAACAGTGTTCCTAATGTATTAGCAGTTCCTCCAAGGCCCAGAGGGCGGCCAAAGAAGATTGCTGTCCAAGCTGGTACTGCTGCTGGTGTTGGAATATTGTCTGGGAAAAGGCGTGGTCGACCGTCCAAGGTTGCTGGTTTCAGCAAAATAAAAAACTCTACTGGCAGGTCTGTGGGCCGGCCTAGAAAGGTGAGTAATTATTTAGTTCTGGTAGATTTTGAGGCTATAATCTTCTCTTAATGTCCAATTTATTTACTGAAAGTAAAACATTTGCTTTTGTTTGATAGGAGATGGATAAATCTATTCGTGTTTAATATCAATCTTGTTCTTCTTCATTGTGAAAAATCAGGCACGAAAAAGTAGACCGTCAGTTTGGTGTTTTGGAGCTGATATCAAAAGTTATAGAAATAAATAATCGATGAGGGGTAAACTGATATCCAAAACGAGATATAATTATGTGAATCTGTTCCATGATAGGACTGGAATAATTAATCTTATATGTAAAAAATCGCTATTTTCAAGTTGAATTTGGTTATTAGATTTTTTTTTAAATTTGTATTTATTATCTTAAAGGTAGTAATGTTTTTGAATTGTATATTTGTGTTTCATGTGGAATGGGCCATTAATGTGTCCAAAGACATTATTATATGAGTTATATCAAAAAATAAAGCCCGGTCAAAGAGAAGTAGATGTAATCTGTTCTTAAAAAAATGACTGGAAATATCTGTATATGACAACATGTTGATTTTGCTATTGTAAAATCTATTTTGTTTAACCATACAATACCATTTTTTAAAGAAAATTTGTGTCTACAGTTAATATTTTTTTGAAATGTTTTTTCTTCTTTTTTTTTTTCCAACAGCATGTTTTGTACTTTAGTTCCTGTTTGTAATACTTTTAGTATTCTATTTGGAAACGTTAGATCATTTTTTAGCAAGGGTGATTAGTTTAGTTACTTGGAAATTAGCTTTTATCTATTAGTTTTGTTCATATTATGGATAAGTTACACTAACACCCCCTGTGTTTTACCCAAGTTACAGAGACCTCTTTTACTAAAACTAATCACAATGACTATCCTTTTATTTAACTCTGTTAATTTTTTATTTAAAATGACAAAAATGTCTTGTTTAATCTCAACCATTGATCTACAAAATCAAATCATAGCTATGGATTTTAAAAAAAGAAAAAAAAACCTAATAAAGCTACACGGCCAAACAAGCTGCAACCAGCTTCAGAGGGGTAAAAAAAAAAAGAAAAAGCCCCCAACTATCGGCGACCCCCCTCCTGCCTGCGTCCCTTGGACCTTCTGCTTGCCCTAGCCACCACTCGCGTGAAGCCCGCCTTCGAACCACCGTGAAGCCTGCCGTCCACCCGCCCTTGTTGCCTTTGGCAAAGCCGTTGCCCACCCTTCATTGCCGTGAAGCCAGCTCGTGCTGTCGTGAAGTAAGCTCGTGCAGCCTAGAAGCCCATCACCATCCCATTCTGCTGCGAAGGCCGTTGTCGTCCGCACTTGTTGCGGTCTGCGAAGCCTGTCGCCCACCCCTTATTTGCCCTTGTCGCTTAGCCCCCAACCCCCAACCGCCTCCGTCGCCCATCGTTGCAAGCCCAACCTCCTTGTCACCCCATGGTCCTCAGCACCTTGCCCTCTTCTCAGCACCCCACATCTCATCAGCGTCAGAACCATCAATCAAGAAAGAGAGAGCTTGCCCCTATCTCTCAGCCCCCAGCCTCCAGCCCCCAACCGCCTCGTCTCATAGAGATTTTTTTTGGGTTTTTTTTCTTTCTTAATAACTTTTTGAATTTTATATATGTTTTTTATTTAAAAAAATAATCTTTTAATTTTTTTATTACTCTAAAATTTTTATGGAAAATAAACTCTTTTTATAATTGATTTATGCTTTTGTGGAAATTAGTTAGTTTTGGTTTTGTTGGAATTAATCTGGTTTAGTTTTGTTAAGATTCATGTCTAATTTTGATTAGAATTAAAAATGTGGATTGGGATGTTGTATGTTTAGGGAATTAATTGTGGACTTTTTTTGAACTATATAATTTTAATCTTTTTATTTTATCTTATTTTGGACATAATTGTTATCTTTGGAGAAAGAGAAAAAGAAAAAGAAAAACAACATTTTATCTTATACTAGAATTAAATTTATTGTTATAAGTGTATACAAATTATTTGAACTTATTTTTAATGTCAAAAAGGGTAAATTTGTCATTTCATTCCACATAAATAATTAAAAACATTTTTTTAATGAATGGAGGGGCATTTTGGCATTTTGAACAAAATTAATGATCAACTAGTAGAGAGGGTCTTTGTAATTTTTTTAAATAGTTAGGGGGTGTCTATGTTATTGGCTTTAATCTAGGGTGTCTATGTAATTTAGGTAAAATACAACAGGGGTCAATGTAATTTACCCCCATAATATTAGATGAAAGTGTAGTGTTTGATTTTTGATTTTTTTTTTTTTAGGTTATTTTATAAGTAATAACATAAGTAACTCCTGCTGCAAGATAGAAATTATTCTTTGTCTCAGACTTTATAATTTTCATTGTTATTTTTTCATTCAAGACTTTGGTGGTTGTAATTTTGATTCCACCTAAGAGTGGATTGTGTATCAATGTCGGATTAAGTTGCATGTTATTGTCAAAGAGTTAATTCTTGTAAAATCTTTTTGTAGATATAGGATAATTGTCTTTAAATCATTACTCAATTTCTCATGTTGGAATGAAACTGAAAACTCCTGTTATATGTTGGGGCCAACAATTGGTTGTTCAATTTTCATGTTTAATCTTGTTCCTTTTTCTAATATCAAGAAATCTTGTTTTGACACGAAGACTGCATGAGTAAACTCTATGCCATAGGTGTCATCTGAATAAGTGGTATGACACGTTCCAAGAGTATGGATTACTGTAACTTTTGAAGATATGGGACTAAGTTTCCTTTTAACAAAGATAATAATTAATCGTAACAGAAATTTTACCATTAAAAAAAAAAAAAATATGACACCTTCGTCTGATTAAGTGGATGTGGCACGTGTCCAAGAGTTGATGGGGATCTGACCATAGGTTAGCTGTTATGCTTAATTCTATTCTGTCCCTTTTCTTTCGTTGCTTTTCATTGATAACATTTGACCATGAATTTGAGACATGGTTCTAATAAATGACGGCTGTGTAGGATAAGCAGCGTCAGGTGAAAAAATAGTCCACAAAATGATAACCACAATAACATTTTCCTGAGAAAATTAGTCCAAATATCTTTCTTTTTGGACATTAGTTGGAAGTTTTCGTTGTCATGTCGTAACATTGATTATTTATTTATGTATTGTTTCTCGTCTTGACAACTAGCTTAAGTTGAACTTACTGTCAATTTTTCTTTGGCTTTGTGCGGGAAAAGAACGTTTTGACACCAACTGTAGCATCTGATGCCCTTGTTGCTGCAAATGCGGATCTTAAGAGAAAACTCGATTACTTTGTAAGTTTAATTATTCTCACAAGCTAGTTTTGTTTAATTGCTTTCTCTTTTTTTAGTAGTACAAGGATATGGTGTTGATTGTGATGTCATAATGTTATTTGCAGCAATCAAAAGTCAAGCAAGCTGTTGGCATGCTAAAGCCTCAGTTGACGCATGAAAGTCCTGTTACTGCAATTGCAGCGGTGCAAGAATTAGAAGAGCTTGCTACACTGGACGTTAATGTCCCATTAAGAGATCAAAATACTCTGGAGCAAAATTAGGTTAAATTTCATTGATCCTGTGCGCAACAATATTACTTCATTGTGAGGATCAGGAAAAGCTGTGACCAAAGAGTTTGCAGGCACCGAAGCTAAGTGATCTGTAAAGCAAATAGGAGGGTAGAAAAACTAACTGTTTCTTTCAATGATGACCTTGTCCAAGATGTTTGTTGTCTTTAAGAAGATTTAGGATGGCCAATGACCTACTTCCCGATCGTTTATTGTACCTTAATTTAGTTTTAGTGCATTTGAAAAGAAGTCTTTGAATCCAATGTTTACAGGCTGATAGTGCAGGTTGATGAACGGCTTAGCTTGGTAATATCAATTACAATTTAGTTCCAAAGGGTAAATTACGGTTAGCAGGAGCGCCCATTTAAGTCTGCATCGGTTTGCTGCGAAGTACTATTTTTGGACCAACTGTTTTGTTGGTTAGATGGATCATTTGCGAACAGACCACTGGGGCATGCGTTTCCCGTTCTG
Organism: Artocarpus hirsutus; assembly: GCA_946598075.1. Taxonomy (NCBI): domain Eukaryota; kingdom Viridiplantae; phylum Streptophyta; class Magnoliopsida; order Rosales; family Moraceae; genus Artocarpus; species Artocarpus hirsutus. The sequence goes on from CAMOHE010025103.1 coordinate 7,900, forward strand.
TCTGCCAATGGCTCAAGACGATCTTCCTTTTTAAAAGGCGGCATCATGACCTTTGTGATGTTACGACGTTGGTTTTGAAAAATCCATCATACTGTACTCTGGGCGGCATAATTTGGCACGTTTGGGGCCATGTGAATGTTAAGCTATCGTTTTCTTTCCTTCTATTTCCAAAAAAAAAAAAAAAAATCTATTTTTTTGGCTAAAATTTCGAGCGGTATTTCGGCTGAGTGAAAAAAGCTAATTGTTTTCCAACTCAATCGTGTATAGAAATGAATAGTCAAAGAAGATGATACTGATTTCCAAGTTACTGATCGCAAATATTATTCTTGTTGTACAGTTTCATCGTCCCTCGTATCCTCTTTTACTTTGAACCATTTTTCAAACAAAAATTCTGCCTGTGGAGAGCTGCATTTCTACGTTGCAAAAACATATAATATAACATTTGAAAGTTTTAAATAATATTTTTTTTATTTTTATTATAATATATGAAAGTTTTATACTATTTTTAATTAAAAATTTAATTAAGACTCGTTACCGTTAAACATCTACAAGGAGCTCCGAGAGGCTTCTTGAACAAGTTGTTTAAGTGGGACCCATTGCTTAAAATTAATAAAATAATAATCTCTTCCACTCTCCACAGCCACCTATAAAAAAACAAAAACGCAAAATTTGAAAAAAAAGTTTAAGAAAATTTAAAATTAAGTAAATGATTTTTTTTTTTTTTGCATTAAAAAGAGTTTTTTTTGAGTATCGAAGCTGTTTCAATTTTTTTTAGAGAAAATAAAAAAAGGACTGAATTAAAGAGAGGAATCTAGTCATGGTGGAAACAAAAAAACTGAAACTGTTTAGATGCTAAAAAAAACTAGTTTTTTGATGCCTAAAAACAAAAAAAAAAAAAAAAACAAAAATCATTGATTAAATAAAACTTTTTGAAAAAGTTCGTTTTAAAAATCCCCGCTTTGAGCAATCGTACAAACTGAGTACTTCAACAGCCTTGCCTGCTTGCTTCCGCGCTGCCATCATCTCTAAGTTAACTCAATCGATCTCACTTTCTTCTATTGTCTGTTCCTGTTCTTCAATTCTTCTATTGCCTGCTTCGCTCGTCTCTCACGGCGCTTCTCTTCCTGTTTACGCTTGAGATTGTCGATCGTTGGCTTCTGATTTAAACAGAGATTGGCGGTTCGGAAATCGGATTTTTATAGTTCCGTATATTTCTATCTTCTTCCCTTTTTTCTCATCATTTCTGGAATTGGGATTCTGGGTCTTGAGGATATGTGGTTTTTTTCTTGTATTCTTATTTTTAACGGAAGGAAAGTGGAGGTTTTGGTCCATTTTCTTTTCTTCCATTTTGCCTTTCGTGTTGCTTTCTTCTTTTCCTCTTCTGAAATACTAATTAACATAGAGTTCATAAACTGTAGCTCCTATCACAATTTACTATTCATATTTTCGTTCTTCTATTTTGTCCTTTTCCCATTTTCTTCCCTTTGCTTTGTGAAGTCTTTTCGCTTCTTGCTCTGAGTCTGACTCTTGACTCCTGGGCTTCTTTCTTTTCCTTTTCTTGCTTGTTTTTATGACTTCTTCTCTGCATTTGGGTTGTTCGGTGAACTCTAATATCTCTCTTTTCTTCTTTTTTCCTTTCTCTTCTTCCTCTTCGTTCATATAGTTTGCCTAAAGACTTGGAATTTTTGAGTGAGATGGTGGCTTGAGAAGATCTTTTTCACGGTATAAGTAAAAAAGCATGTAATAAAGCAATCGGAATTTTGCTCCGTTGTAAGTTATTCTTCAAATTATTATTAGTTCTTTCTGTTTAAATCTTCCTACGTGGGTACTATTTCCTTTCCATTCCTTACCCCCTGTTTTAATTGTCTTGCTTGATTAAGGTTATGGGTCTTACCATTTTTGTTTTCTATCCCTTCCTTTCTTTTCTTTTATGGGTTCAATTTTCTTAGATGATCTGTAATTGATTTTTTTATGTATTGGGGCTTCGTTGTTTTTTAGTGACTATGGCAGATCTTTGGTTTGTGAGGTTTAGTGGCTATTTTTGCTCGAGAAAGATGGAGAATTTTAGGTACTTTTGTGGTATGTTGATTTGGATTAAAACCTTTGCAAATATCAAATCTTGTTCTTTCTTTATTATAAGAAATATCTTATTTTAAGTCTATTTGAACCATGCTATAGAATCATTGTATTGAAAGAACGTTCCTTTGTTAAAAAAAGATCACTTAGCACTTAGTTCATTTTCCACCTGTGTACACTGAGCATCTTAATCTTTTATTTGTTTATAGTTATGTTGGCGATACCTTGTTAATTTTTTCCCATTTCATGGCATTCTTTCCTTTCTTTTTTTTTTGGTGCAAGTTCTGTTATATTTCCCTATTCGTTGAATGTTTGGTATAAAGGTTTTTTGAGATTATTTTTCCGTTTTGTAATTTATGCTTTTCTTTATAGTTGCCTTGACTTGCTAGAACCAATGAGGAGAACGTGGAGAGTGTTGCATCCTATATTAAGGTTCCTTTGTCGTCATTGTTTGTATAATCATTATGTATATGTCAGTGTCATAAGTTTTGAAGTTAGTAAGAAGGGTTTCTTAATTCTTTTTGAGAATTTATGTTGGTTTCAAGAGAACCAATAAGCATGTGGGGAAGAGTATTAATAGATTGTAATATTCAGATTCGATTTCTGGTTTTTTAGTGCTCTTGGTGTAAGGGAAACTACCTAATTCTTTTGAGAATCTATGTTAGTTTCAAGAGAACCAATAAGCATGTGGGGAAGTGTTTTAATAGATTGTAATATTCAGGTTCAATTTTTGGTTTTTTAGTGCTTTTGGTGTAATAGAAACACAGACATTGTCTTGTTGAGAGCTCTTGATCTGTATAAACTCTTGTTCTGAGTTGAGGGTGTATTTGCTTTGGACTAACGATGGTTCTGTTGGTTTTGTTAGTGGATGTAGTTGCACAAGGCCAAACCATGTTACTTGTTTTGTGTACTTTCATTTTCTTTTTTATTTATACTATTCTTTTTCATTATGAGATAAAGATGCCCTGAGTCTCGATTTAATCTCGGAGAAATCATTAGTCTAAAATTCGTTTGACAATTTGCTAGAGTGGGTTTTTCCTTGACATCATTTGTGTTTCCAACTCTATTTATGCAGTCATTTGCATACACATTTGTTAGTGATGATGTATTACTTCATAAGATGAAGAGAGGCTTTATCTAATACTTTTAAACCTTGTCTTACTTTTGACAAATAGAACCGTTTTTTGTGTTTTACAAATGCGCCGCCGATGCAATACTATGTTAGGTACGACAGTTCACTCAAGTACAATCTCAATCCATGTTCTTATTTAAAGGACATTGTCTAAACCTATTCTATTACCTCTTTTGAGAAATACATAGAACTTTCCTATATGCTAATGAATGTGTGCATAATTCTCTATAATAATGCTTGAATTTTAGAAGAATCAAAACGTCAAGAGAAATACTCTCGCAAACTTGTTGTGACTATGACTTTCAAGTCATTGTGATGGTTGGAATCCAGCTTTTTCCTTAACCTTTTTTCTTTTTTTCTTGCTTGTGCTAATTGGCCGACCAATATCTCGTGTTACTTCTTGAATTTGAATTATAGTTATCGTTTATTTCAGGAAGAAAAAGATAGAAATGGAGGATACTAAAAAGGGACTTTGGAAAGAACACTGAAAAAAAAAATATATATATAACTGATGCGGAGCAAGAAATTTTGAGAAAAAAAAGGAGAGAAAACTATGCAAAAAGGAAGATACATTTGTTTAATGAACATATGCAACTTACAAAAGATAAGGAAAAGTAAAAAATAGTGATTGTTAGTGATATGTCCTAGGCCAATCATGTAATGACCACATTTTGACTTCATTATATTTGTATTTTATTAATAAAGAGGCATTTTTATTATTGTTTTTTATTTTAATTCCATAAATAGTTAATTCTGCCTAAGGTCATCAAGTATGTGACTTGATAGTAAAACTCTTAGGTGAAAATTGAATTCTATTCTAAATTATCCTTAATCGGTCATTATTATTGGGATAATAATGAATGAAGATTAGTATGAAGTTTGACTGATGATTATGTTTTACTAATCATGTGTATGAGATATTAAGTCAACTCATAGATACATATTTGAGACATGATGTATTGAATCGACCTGCTATGAGAATACTGCATGGATAATTGTCATAAGTGATTCTCATCACAATAGTATTATCCTAGTTCTCTGACCTGAAATCACTATTGTTTCCTATATGACAAGTTCTATATTTTGACACATTCTAATATTATCTTTAACAAGATGATGGAATGGATTGTTGTTGCATGTAGAGTGAATCATGTGAGGAATGTGACTGATTAAGAAGGAATTTGTCCCTCATTTATTATGAGAAAGATATCTATGAGCCTCTCGATAAGTTAAACTTAAGAAAAATGTAGGGTCATATTAGAATGAATTGATAAGGGTTATCAATATCAGTTTATTTAAGATTGAGAAATAATATGATTGAATAGTATAAAGATGACATAAACCATGCTTTATGTTCAATCAAGGTATCTAGTGACAAAAGGACTTTAATACTTATTGTAAATTATGTTATATCGGATTATTGAAATTCGCATAACTTGGGTAATCATAATGTTTTGCTAGAGGCCGCTTATGATTTGTGGGCTAGAAATAGAATTTTAAGCCCACTATCAATATTATGTGAAACTACGGGGTCATACACTTAGAACAGACCAAAAACGAATTTTAACTTTATTGTGTCTAGGTTCAATGAACCTGATAATATGCAGATTCGATGTACTAGATATGTCTAGGTTTATTAAATATGACATTGTCTAGATTTTATGAATCATATTTGAATTACAGTTTACACTAGTTAAAATATGACTCTTTTTCGAAGTCATATATATATATATATATATACATATTTGTTTTAGGGTTTCTAACCGAATTAGAATCTCTTATTCTAAAAGGCAAAAAAATTAAAAATACTATTAGAGAGAGTCATTTAATGCAAGGAGAAGGTGCTAGCACACCAATTCGGTTTGTGAGAGAGTCTATTCGTGTGGATACCTGTAGAGGTCGTTGCTCTAAGTAACAACGTCTGAATCCGATCTTGAATACGAAAAGCTCGAGTTAGGATGTCACCGGTGTGAACCCGCTCTCTTCCTTCCAACAATCTTGTCTCTTTTGTCATCCTGTTAAGATTTTATGACTTTCTTATTAATATAATCGAATTACATGGATCCTGCGAGGGTTTTGTGGGAATTAGTTTTGATTTTTTGCCACTTATATGAATTACAAAATCTAACAAAACCTAACAGTGATTACCTCAAATTTTGAAATAGGTAAGAAATGTTCATATTCATAAGAATACAAATATTAGAACATAATACAAATACTCTTCCACTATTTGTTTTATATATATATATAAAATATGTATCTTGCAGGTGAGACTTCTAAGATTAGATTACGCGACTCAAAAAGAAACAGGAATGAAAAAGGTATATTATCGTTATCATTCTTTTTTTATTAAACTTCTTTTCTGGCTACAAATGCCTTGTTTTTTTTTATTTCTATATGTTTATTTATGCATTATGTTATGTAGTTTCAGAGAGTATCATTTTTAAAAAATAAGCAGTGCTTGAGCGCATGTTAACAAAATTTTAATACGTCTTATTTTTGACATCTTCAATCTCTATGTAATGTTAAGAAACAATATGTGTATCGTCTTCTTTTAGTTGCTTTCTCATTATTGTAGGTATATCATTTGTTAAGAATTGAAATATAATTTTTAAGATTAAATAGATCAAGTTGCAAAATAATGTACATTTAAAGGAGAAGAATGTTACCTAATTAAGTTATATCTTAATTTGAAGAGTAAATATTGAAATGATGTTGTCTTACACTCTAAAATACAACGATTTTTTGGCCTTTTATCTTAGGTGAAGCATCACAGCAACAAATAGAAAACTACAATTTCGCAATTACAACAGGTAGGTCCTTTTTTATTTTTTATTTTTTTAAATTTCATCTTACATGTAAGCTACGTCATTCTTTATAACAATAACTCCTAACTTTTTCTCTTGCTAGATATTGGAAGTGGTAACCAAGCAATTGATGTTGACGAATTAAAAATATAGTTCATGAACCAGAAAAGTTGAAATCACCTACAGTTTGTGAATATTATAGTGCAAAGAAATTTTCGCACGAAGCCAAAAATTTTTGTTGTAATTATGCCGAAATAATGTTGATAATAAATGATATTCTTGAAGAGTCATATAATTTATATACTTCATTGTCAGAAGAATCCTTAGAATTTAGAATTTACATTCGAACTTATAATAACAACTTTGCATTTACTTCTTTTGGTGTATAGTATGATAAAGACTAATGTAAGAGAAACAAAGGGATTCATCCTTTCAGAGTTCAAGGACAAGTATATCATTTCCTTAATGAGCTTGTATCGTCAAATAATCATCCATCTAATTTACAACTTTATTTTTTTTGATACTGAAAATGAGATAAAAAATAGATTATATAATTCTCCTAATTTAAATCCACCAATTTTAAATAAACTGATTACAATATTTTGCTGTTTAAAAGATATACCTAATTTATTAAATTATAAAATTTGTGTAACAAGTGATCCAAATTAGATCAAAGGGCATACAATACATCTTTAGCTTTACAAGTTGTAGCTATTTGATTAGATGATAATGCTACAGAATGCAAAGGTTTTGATATAATAGTTCATTCTCATTCAGGATATGCTTACAAAATTGGAAGTTATTATGGATGTTATGATCCTTTACAGTATCCTCTATTATTCCTATGTGGAAATGTTGGTTGGCATTGGAACATATTAAAAGTTGACAGGAGAAAAGGAGAACGATATTGTGCAAATCAACATCTGCTTCACCCTGAAGAAGCAGCATCTGCAGAGAATTTACTGCAGAACGAACTTGCAGGTATGCAAGTAATTTATATATGTTAAGAAAATTGCTTCTTCATTGAGCTCATGCATGCTTTTTGGTTTTGTTTTAGTGTCAAAAATGAAGAAAAGGAATTTTGTGTCCGCCCGTGAATATCATTGCTTTTTAATGCAAATTAGATCAAACAATATATTTATGTTATTACATTGTGGTCGTCTTGTCCAACAATATGTTGTAGATATGTATGTTAAAATAGAAACTCAAAGATTAGATTTTTCTATCAGACAATCTAAATCAAATTCGAAGTGAGTTATATCAAGGTATTATTGACAGTATTCAACTCGCTGAAAATGGAGGTTCCAAAAAATTATTCTACCTGCTTCTTTTATCGGTGGTCCAAGAGATATGCGTAAAAAAATATGTGGATGCCATGATATTAGTACAACGTTTTGGTAAACCTCATATATTTCTAACAATTACTTGTAATCCAAATTGGCCTGAAATTAAAAAGGACACATGAAGAAGTTCAAAATAGACCTGATTTATTTAGTCGAATATTTAAAGCAAAGTTGGAAGAACTAAAATATGAATTATTTAAAAAACAAATTTTTGGTGCCGTAGCATCATACGTGTATGTTATTGAGTTCCAAAAAAGAGGTTTACCACATGCTCATTTGTTAATAATTTTGAAAAATAACTTCGAATTAATTGCGCCAGAATCTTTTGATAGAATTGTGGTAGTAGCTGAGATACCAAGTATAGATGCAAATAAACATTTATATTCAGCTGTTGTTAAACATATGATGCATGGTCCTTGTGGAAATTTAAATCCTAAGAATATATATATGAAAATAAATAATACCTGTAAATTATCATTAACCAAAAGAATTTTCTTCGAATACATGTTTGGAAAATAATGAATATCCAAAATATAGGAGGAGAGAGAATGGTGAAACAGTAAAAGTTAGATGTAACTATTTAAATAATCAGTGGGCTGTACCTTATAATCCTTATTTACTAGCGAAATTTGACTGTCATGTGAATGTAGAAATATGTTCTACCATTAAAACTATAAAATATTTGTATAAGTACATATATACAGGTCATGATCGAATTGCAATACATATACATTCGACTGATGATGATGATATTGAAGAAATTACAAAATTTCAATCAGCAAGATGGATTTCACCGCCAGAAGCTATTTGGAGAATTTTTGGTTTTTCTTTAAATGAAATTTATCCTGCTGTAATTATATTACAATTACATCTTGAATATGAACAACTTGTTACATTTAGGGTCCGTTTGTTTCGAGAACTTTTTGAATTTTTTGGACTCAAATTGAGATTCAAGTATTAAGAATTTTTTGGAAACATGTTTGTTTCACTCAGAACTCGAATCCTTTCAGTATCAAGAATTCAAGTTTTTAGAGTTTTGACTCCTCTAAACTTTTGATATTTGGATATTTCTACTACAGTAAAACTAAAATTATCTCTCTTATAGTTGAGAGAAAAAAATCATAACTTCTTCAATTGTTATTCAATTGAGATTATTCCTTTTTCATTGTCTTCCTAGTGAAGAGGAATAAATTTGATCTATATTGCATATTTTTTAAGGTTATTATCATTAAGATTTTATCAGATTTGTTGATAAATCAATAACTACTTTTACTACCTCTCCGAACACAGATTCTAATTTTATTCCATACTCAGATTAAAACTTAAATGCACATTTAAATGTTAATTCGGATAACAATTCAAATTACTAACTCAAATTTTAATTTAAATTATACTAACTTAAATTAAATCACTAATTCGAATTCATTTATCAAATAGACCATTAAAGATTATGATGATCTTAGCAATATTGCGAATAATAGATTTGCATTAACATCTGTGCTAACTGAATATTTTTATCCAACAATTCCCTGAACATTTCGTTTGGAATAACATTATCGTTAAATCATATTAAAGGTGCTACTCTTTTCAAAGATCTAAAGACTGTTAATAATGTTTTAACAACTTCGTTTCGTCAGGCGGCTTTATTATATGGCATCCTGAAAGAAGATAATTATTTGATGTTGTGTTTAGAGGAGGCATGTTTTTATCAATTACCTTATGCTTTACGTCGATTATTTACAATAATACTAGCATATTGTGAGCCTAATAACCCAAAAACTTTATGGGAAACAAAGTTTATGCAAATGAATCAGCTACCCTCTTTATTGACAGCCGTGGAGGAACAGGAAAAGCATATTTATATCATGCTATTCTTGCTACCATTAAATCAAACAAATCAATTGCATTAGCTACAGCTTCTTCAGGAGTTTCTGCAGCAACACAACCCGGTGGTAGAACTGCTCATTCAAGATTTAAACTTCCACTTCAAATAGAAAGTAATATTACATGTGAAATAAGCAAACAATCAGGATTAGCAAAAGTATTACAATTAACAAAAATAATAATATGGGATGAAGCTCCAATGATGAATAAACAAACAATAGAAGCTTTAGATATTATGCTACAAGACATAAACCGAATGTAAATTTCCATTTGGTGGTAAGGTCATAGTTTTTGGTGGAGATTTTCGTCAAGTTCTCCCAGTACTTCCTCGAGCAAGATGCAAGTTTAGTACATTCTCATTTATGGCCATCATTTATAAGAATTGAATCGACAGAGAATATGAGAGCTACCAATGACACAAAATTTTCTGAATTTTTATTACGTGTTGGTAATGGAGAAGAAGAAAAAAAATGGAGGAAATTTCAAGTTACCCTCTCATGTGATTGTACCTTATGAAGATGATATTATATCATTACATAAATTTACAAATATCATAATCCCAAATATACAGAATTATTCGGACAACATTAAATTAATGACTAATAGAGCTATATTTACACCTAAAAATAAATATGTTGACAAGATTAATAGTTTATTAATAAAACAATTTCCCGGAGATCCAGTGACGTTACACTTGGGATGAAATTCTTCATAAAAAAGAACATTAATGTCAAGAAGATTTTTTGAATACTTCAACATCAAACGGAATTCCTCATGAATTAGTTTTAAAACTAAACTGTCCTATAATTTTACTTCGAAATTTAAATTCTTCAGAAGGCTTATGTAATGGAACACGATTAATTTGTCGACATTTTCAACCAAATGTTGTCGATGCCGAAATTAGTAGTGGCTATTTTTGTGGGAAGAGAGTGCTTTTGCCGAGAATTCCATTTATACCAATTGAAAATAAAAAAAATATCCATTTTCCTTTAAACGAACTCAATTCCCTATACGTCTTAGTTTTGCTATGACAATTAATAAAGCACAAGAACAAACTCTAGATTTTGTTGGTATGCATCTTCCAGAACCTTTTTTTCACATGGCCAATTATATGTTGCATTATCAAGAATTAAAAATGCTGAATCAGTTTCAAACAAAGTTAATGATGAATATACAAAATATATTGTCTATGAGGAGATATTAAAATTAATTAAATGATTGATATTTCTATGGCAAGTGATTTTTGTTGGAATTAAAATAAGAAACGCAGTGGAAGAGGCGGATCGTTGACAAACAAAAATTTTCCAAAAACTTTGTTCATTGGGATAGATATATAATTTTAATTAATAATAGAAAGCTTTAGGAATTTTACAAACCTTTTGAAGACTATCAGGGTATCTTAGCTTTCTTCTTTGATACCACGATCTTCCAATCCAAGCCTCCACACCAATGGAAAGACGAGTGAGCGTCAAACTGCAAGAATGAATTTTCCTCATACTTTTCTGAATCTGCTATGTACTCAACACATGAGATAGCAGACCTTTTTTTTTAGAGAAGAACTCTCAGTTTTTCTCTCTAAGTATTTTGCAAAAGTTATGTGAATAAAAAAAAACTCTAGAGATAACTGTTATCACTCATTACTTATATATGAGAAATCAGTTATTTTTCAATTGACTTTTCAATATGAAAATAATCACTATATCACACATATATGAAAATGATATATTTTACAGGGTTGTAACATTTTAACTTTTCCTTTCCTTTTATTTTACTTTTCTTTCTTTTCCTTTTTTTTTTTCTTTTCTCCGAATCACTTAGTGATTCGTTAACTTCACACCAACATACATACATACATATATATATATATATATATATATATATATAAAAGTAAAGAAAAAAAGGACACAGAACCGCTTTTCCGTTTTTTTTTTGAAATCACGTTGATGTGATTTTCATTATATATATATATATAGGTAAATAAAACGTTTACGTTTTTCAAAGTAAACGAATTCAAAAAAAAAAAAAATATATATATATATATTAATATATTATAAAATCTTATATATATATAAAAAGATTTGGTTCAAAACTATATATATATATATATCTTAATTCAAAAATAAATCCCATTTATTTAAGAATTAATCAATTAATTAATTAACTAATGCTCAGTTAAATGTGACAACATTTATCACATTACATTATATGTCACAAAGAACATTTTTCTGTGTCACACTAATAATTCAAGTATGAAATAATTAATTCAGAATTCAATAATTCCAAACTAAATATATATAATTCATTCTATGCAAAAATTCATTATAGTGTTACAGATATGGTATTGGGGACCTATGGACCTATAACCCGAGCTCCAATAAAATTGACAATTAATCAAACTCTTTGATTAATGTGTCAAATTTATTAGTTTCAGTGTTACTCCACTAAAAACCTAAAACTGAACTCTTGACGTTGTAGTAAAATTACTCAAAGAAATTAGCGAATAGTCCATTGATATAATCATTGCATATAAGTCAGTCCTCCATAAATAGTTCATAATAAGAGCTAGGTTCAATTTTCGTTTACCTCTCTTATTATATCTTTATCCTCGAGTTCCAATAATTATCTAATGAATAGTTAATTCATAATCTTATTATGAACGAGCGCTCTACTATTTAAACCTTGAATCATCACTCAAGAGAACTATTTTTCTAACTTCCATAAGGAAGAAATGGATTCCATATCTGTATAATATTATTCCCAACCACTTATTACATTATATTTTCAATATGCTAAGTTATGATATGTGCTTACACAAATCTTACCATGCAAGTCAAAACACATAATGTCATAAATAGGAGTCTAATAAATACTCAGGATTAAGACTGTCAAATATATGATCATCATAGTGATAAATTTGAATACTCTATTTGTAATGGATGATTATTAGAGATTTATAATTTATCTGGTCCAGTCCTATATAATCTCATCATATAAAGTACCTTAAATCCAATGTCTGTAACACCCCGAAGTTAATTAAGTGTAATTAAAATGCTAAATGCTGGGTTAGTGTGCCATAATGAGTGTTTTAGAACTTAGTTTGACTATTTTGTGAAAATTAAGAAAAACTTATGTTATTTTACTCTTTTAATGATTTTTAATT
>CAMOHE010025104.1:0-19610 GCA_946598075.1 Artocarpus hirsutus
AATTGATTTTTACATGTTTTTGATTAAACGATATATCAAAATATAATTAGTTAGATACTCTTTGAGACATCAAAAGTTAGAGAGAAAATTTGATTTCTCAAGCTTATGTGCATCATTAGATTATATATATGTATGATATTATATAATATAGTCGCATTATAAAAATATGAAGGGATAGCTCTCCAGAACTATTGCATCACATGCGACTATATTATATTATATCATATATATATATATTTATATTAAAGCAGCTTTTGCTTAATTATGTCTAGAAACGCCTTACTTATGTTGATAGTGTGTGGTCCCACATGAGTTTCATTTACTTTGTATGGTAAATGTGATTGGATTTATTAGTATTTTTAGTGTTAGTTGAGTTAAAAGCCTTTGTCATAAAGGTTTGTCTATTTGTCCTATTATTTATGAGAGTGTTTATGAAATCTGTTAGAAATTAAACACTATAAGAGTTTTACACAGTAACAAATTTTTACTTTTTATTATAACACGTGAGAATTTTACACTACAGCAGTTGGAACTTTTTAGTTCCAATAGATTTCCTAAACTAAGCCTATGATTAAAAAGTTTAGAATTTTGAACCTAACAAAATGGTTTTTCAACTTTAAACTTTGGTAAGAACTAAGAAGAGGATATCGATGTGGTAAATCTTAATTGGTGATTGGACCGTAAATTATAATTGGTGGGTGTTTGACAATTGCGGTTCAAACCATAAATTGTGCTTCAAGTCACTTTTTTTTTCAAATTTTATTAGAAAAAAACACTGTTTAATGCTCTCTCCCAAACAGATGGCTTCATTAAGCATCCAAAAATAAAATAAATTAAATAAACTAAAATGACTCTTGTTAAGCATCATTGATTCGGTAAAATAAGTTAAAAAAACTATATGGGACAACTTCAACTATATGCATTCTTATCTCATTCTGATCATATGGGTTTATACTAGAAAATAGTGGTCCACTAGAGTACAAATGTGAACACATGATATTCACCACTTTCCAGACGTAAATAAATATTTCTTTATTACCAGTTGGAACATAAAGAGTTTCCCACATTAAGTTAAACGTCTGAACACAAAAAACATGGCAGCAGCCAAGGGAGAGAAGCATTTTGTTTTGGTACATGGGGCATGCCATGGGGCTTGGAGCTGGCACAAGCTCAAGCCACTGCTGGAGTCCGCCGGCCATCGCGTCACGGCGCTCGATCTCGTGGCTTCCGGCATCAACATGAAGGCAATCCAAGATGTCCACTCCATGTCTGAGTCCTCTCAACCTCTATTGGAATTTATGGCGTCACTTTCTCCCGATGAAAAGGTGGTCCTTGTAGGCCACAGCCTTGGAGGCTTAAGCTTGGCCCTCGCCATGGACAAGTTCCCGGAGAAGGTCTCCGCTGCGGTTTTCGTCTCGGCTTTTTTGCCGGACACCATTCACCAACCATCATATGTTATAGATAAGGTATGCTTACTAATTAGTTTTTGCTATTCGGTGTTGGCTTAATTGGAATATTATTCTGTTGAATTTAGTTACTCATATTCTTTGTTAAAAAAAATAAAATAAAATAGAGGCTACAAAATTTTTTTCTCAATCTATTTGCTGGAGATACAAATTGTATTATTTTTCGGTCATTATATTTCTCCAAAAAAAAAAAAAAAGAATACATATAATGAAAATTTTGAATGTGAATATTATAAAATGTACAGATAAAAATCTGTGAGTTCTATAAAACTGAAATTACTGTTTTAACTCAGTTTTTTCATACTTATGTCATAGTTTGTTTTATAATTCGTTGAAAAAATATATTTTTTTTTCTTGAATTCTATGATTTTTCTATCCTAACAATTATTCTATATGATATAATCTCAAAGAATCAACAAAAATTTAATGGTTTTCCTTTTGTTCTTTGTAATTTTATTATTTATTTTCTGACCTAGAAAAAAAGTGGTTGGATATGATTTTATGGGTTAATTGCATAACTATACGTACTAATTTTCATTATTTCTCAATTTTTCATTATATTTTTAGAAACTATAAAGGTGTTATTTAATTTTAAAAAACTTGTTTCAATTGTATCTCTTGCAAATTTTTTTAACTTAAAAAATATGAAAATAAGATAAAAATACTGTTGACTAAAATTAATTTGTTTATAAAATATATATTTTTTCTTGAGAAAAATTTTTAAAAAATACATTTTAAAATTTAAAGTGTCATAAAACTTAACATTTTTGTTTTAAGATTTTTTATGTTTTTAATATTAAAATATTTATTTTTACTATTTAAGGATAGTCATATGATTTTGTCTAATTTTTTCTATTCATAGGGATAAAATTGAAATAAGTGTTTAAAAATATAAATATAGTTTATAATTTTTAAAAACAAAAAGACAAATTAATAAATAATTGAAACTACAAAATACAATTATGTAATTAACTTATGATTTATCAATATCATAGTTTTTAAAAACAAAAAGATAAATTAATAAATAATTAAAACCACAAAGTACAATTATATAATTAACTTATGATTTATCAACATCAATAGTTTGGAGCACTAGTTAACAAATATTTTTCAAGTTGCCTCCTCATCAACCCCCACCATACATCACATATCGCATTTCGCATCTTACATTTTCACACCCCACACCACGCCGCCCCCCCCACCCCCAATCACACACTTGCTTTTTGGCAGATAGAGAACGTGGTCGTGGTGTCATTTTGTTTTTTTCTTCTGATTCCCATACAAAGTGGCACTAGCTGTGCAGAAACTGTTTTTTCTGTATGCTAGAGTTGAAAAGTGGCGCTCCACGTAATTATATTAAGCATATTAACAAAATAACATAAAAATAAAAAACAAAAACAGCGTTTTTTTTAAGAAACAATGTTTTGCACAGTTAAAAAGAAAAAAAAATTGTTTTAAAAAGCAAAGAAAAAAATGTTCCGGTTGAAAAATAAAAAAAAAAGTTTCAAAAAAAAATATTTCTAATTTCGAGCGTCATAAGAATACTACGTGAAACCTATTTTCACTTTATATATATGCTATTAATCATCCTATATTTGGCTTGTTTACAGAGTAGCTTGTTGTTACTCTAGCTCGTCTGTTCGAGTTTTTTAGTTCGAATCAATTTTGTTATACCGGCTTCTCTTATTGAATCTGTTTGAGTTTTTGGTCTGAATCAATTTTGTTATACTATCTCCTCTTAAAAAATTTAAATTACTATAGTATTTTTTATTCGAATGTTTTAATACGAGTTGTTGATTCAAACGGACTATTAATGATCGTTTTGGCTTATCATATAACACCTATTATTGTGGTTGACTTTAGTATTAATCTTTGTTCAAATGTTCTCAATATTGTATTTCCTTTTTCTATTCTTCATTCATTTTCCTCTATAACGATAATTTCATTGAGAGAAAAAAAAAAAAAATATATATATATATATATATAACACGCAGCAATTAGGAATCAAATTGGAACCATTATAAGTGGGAGAAAACTAAGTTTTTCTTTTCCTTTACATTTTTTTTTTTATGTTCCAAAGTACTTCCAGAGAGTTCCACAAGATGTATGGTTGGACAGCCAGGTTGTATCCTATGGAAACAGTACGGAAACAATACTTTTTGTTGGTCCCAAGTGTTTGTCCTTGAATGTTTATCAACAAAGCCCCGTTGAGGTAACGCATATATATAATTTGGAATAATCAAAATCGACACATAATTTTCACAAATTTCTTATGGAATCTTTTATCGGTAGAGAAGGCAATTTTACCATACTGATAGAGCACGGTGTTTAAGTTGTCAGATTAACTTTTTAACGATAATTTGGTTTGCGACTAGAAGCAATTATGTATTAAACGTTGTAAATTTTAGACGCTGACAGTCGCAGATCAGATTGTTAGAATATTAACCCCATGGCTAAAACACTATGAGCTACTCGTAAAGTAAAATTGTCTTCTCTACTCATTACAAGAAAAACTACATTTAACGACATATTATTTACGACAGGTAGTTTTTGAATGTCGTTAAAAAGTACATACACGATATCTCCAACAAAGATGCCATTAACGACATTTGAAACAATAATTAACGACATTTATATAGATGTTGTATTAGAGGTCTCTTTTTAACGACAATAATTTAGTGTTGTTAAATTATTTAACGACAAGGAGGAGATGTCGTCAAAGCCTTGGAGATTTTACGATACCCCTTATAGACGAAATTGGTCAAGATGTCGTCTATAAGGGATGTCGTGGAATCTTCAAGGTTTTGACGATATCTCCTACTTGTCGTTAAATAATTTAACGATACTAACCTATTGTCGTTAAAAGGAGACCTTTAATACGGCATCTATATAAATGTCGTTAATTATTGTTTCAAATGTTAACGACATTTAAAAACTATATGTCATAAATAATATGTCGTTAAATGTAATTTTTCTTGTAGTGATTATAAGAATTTTAAATTTCTTATTATTTGCTTCGTAACCTCTAACTAGCTATAATTGTCAATATGTTTTTTAACTAAAGTCGCTTGAACTAGCTAAGACTTTAGTGAGGCCTGGAAAACTTTTCCGTGAAGACTTGTCTAAAGCAAAGAACTTTTCCGACGACAAATATGGATCGGTTCCTCGGGTCTATGTTGTTTGTGACGAAGACAAGTTGTTGCCACCATTTTTTCAGCGATGGATGATCGAAAACAGCGGAGTTTCCGAAGAGATGGAGATTCGCGGATCGGATCACATGCCAATGTTTTCAAAGCCACAAGAACTCTGTGACTCTTTGGTGAAGATTGCTCATAAATATGCTTAAAAACCTAAGTTAATTCAGTATATTTATGTTATAACAACTATCTCAATGTCACAATAAATAACATCTGTGTCGAATCTTATTCCGTTGAGAGTTGCTTTGAACTCCGTTAGAAAATTTGATACATGGTAAGTGGTCACAATGTTTCAAATACGCTCTTAAGGTTCTTACTAGTCAAGACTTTATTAAGGCTCAAAAAATTTTTCCCTGAGAGAACAAGTCTAAAGCAAAGAACTTCCAAAAAATACGTATGGGTCAGTTTCCCGGGTAAAGCTACTACTAGGTTATGTCTGTGTTTAGAGAATTGGTTCAAACCAATTGGTTTAAACTCTAATAGTGTAAAAGTTTTTATTATTATAGTATTTTATTTGAACCAATTGGTTTAAACCAAGGTTTCAAACACCTATATATATATATATATTTTCAGCCACTGCTAAAGTAGTCAGGAATATCCCAATTCTTATACAACTTATATATAGCTTAAAGATAAAAATACTTCTCTGCAATCTCTCCAAGGTATGAAAACAACTTCAATGGTCTGGTGAGCATGACCATATGATCTGTCCCGTTTATGACCTTCACTTCATTAGGCGGATTCCGCTCAATCATCCACTTTTGTATACCCACATCGATCGTAAGATCTTGGCCACACATGATGAATACTCTACGAACCGATCCATACTTACCCTTTGTAAGTTTTGTTTCCTTCAACACCAATTCTTCGTCATTAAAAATGGGGTGAGGCCTCAGTAATGACAGTGCAAGAGCCAAATCCTGGATTCATTCCATTCACCATTTTAAACACATAATAGTTTTTTTTTAGGAAAAAAGGATCAGGTGATCCTGCAGGTGATTCTTCTTTGGCCCCTTCCCCTTCGGCATTTTAAGCAGTCTCGAGGCTATTGAAGGAGCAATCAGGACCTTATTCTAATTTTTCTCGTTCGACAACTTAAGGCCTACCATTTGCACTCATCAACCTAATGTTTCAACAGTCAAAGCTGGAGCAGGGGTCGCCTGGGAGGCAACAGGCTAACCATTGGACCATAACCTTTGGTGGTTAGTTGATTAATTATTATAAAAGAAAATTATATGTCATGTCGCACTTTTAAAACTTATATTTATTTATGCAACATTCAAAAAAGTATACCACATTGTCATTCATGTCACATGTTTGAGTTGTGTCACACTTAAACATGTATAGCAATTATAAAAGGTAAGTTTTAAAAGATGACAATTATAAAAGTTCTCCATGATATAATAATACGAGCGCTTATCAAGAGATTAAATTTCCAGTACTCCAAGTGTTTACCTTTTGTGGGGAGAGCTGGTACAACTTTGAAGCCATGAAGTTGGGTCCAAATTTAGCAGCTGTTGGAGGTTTATTAGGACCCTGATCATATATATATAATGTATCCATTAAAGAACCCCTTCTTCGTGTATTCTGCATAATTTCCCAAAGAAACATATAGTTTAATACCAAGTTGCTCTTCAAAATATCATTATGTAAAACAAAAAAATTGCTCCTTAAAATTAGAGCACAAATGTTCACTAAAACTAGTGGTGATCAAAAAATTTGTTCCTTTTATCTTTTTAAAGCAATAATAAACATCATAAAAAAAAATTGTTATGAACGTTATAAAATTGGATAGATATGTTAAAATTTGGTGCATATTATAAAAATAAAATTTGTATTTGTTTTACCCATTATTTTTTTTACCTTTTATGTTTTGGTTTCATACTATGTTATGAAATTCTTTTGTTTTTATGATGATTATCGTTTTATTTTTCGTAATAATTAAATTAAAATATGGGTATAATAAAAAAGAATATTCACCTCTTCTGATATAGTCACATAACTTAGATTTAAACCGGGCATATAAGCAGTGACAAAAACTGCAGCAGAAATTTTCCCGGGAAACCTTTCCATTGCGACAGACAGGCCCAGCCCACCAAGACTGTGGCCCACCAAGATGACTCTCTCCTTTGGTTGCAGAGATGCCATGAAATCCATCAACGGCTGAGCATAATCCAACACTGAACTGAATTTGATGTCCCTAATCTGCCGTGGGTTGATCCCGGAAGCCGTTAGATCAAGAGCTGTGACATTGTGACCGTCGGATTGCAAAAGGGCTGTGATTTTGTACCAGCACCAAGCCCCATGACCAGCCCCATGAACCAACACAAAGTGCCTCTTTGGAATTTTTTCCATGTTTGGGCCATTTTGTGATGAAATTGTTGATTCTGAGATCCCAAACTCAAAGTTTGCTAAGAAAAATACGAGCAGATAAATAATTAGGAAATGGTTATGCTTTTTGATCTCCATGTCTTAATTAGCTAGTATTTGTTAATCATAATAGTATATATAAGGATTTTTCTTTTATATGTCACTTTGTTGAATTTTGCACGGTGGTGAAGAAGTTCTTGCCTTACAATGCTCAAAGAGAGAACCAATGAAAAGTAATTGATGGTCAACAGGCACACAGGTAGGACGAAACAGCCCACAACCAGAGCGGACACCCGTCTGACTTGAACTTTTTGTTTTTTCTTATAATTTTGTCTCTGAAATTTTTTAAAGTTTTTAATTTACACACCATAATCTAAATCTCTTTATATATCTTTATCTTATTAGTTCAATCCCATCTTTACCCTTGATTAATATTTTTGGCTCCGTCCTTGCATGCAGAAGCGTAACGTGCTTGAGAAACTACAATAGTGGCAAAGTTCATAGGTTATGGATTTTGTAGCTAATTAAGAAGAAACCTAATTTGTCCTCAAATTACTAGGTCAAAAAAAGTGAGGTAAAGGAGTACGTAATTTGTTCCCCATCGATGCTCATCAATTATGTTTTGTTGACAACAATTTTAGTCACGCCATTGGTTGTATACAAATATTTGAATTTCGAGAAGGTGGAATTGGATAAAGATCACAAGTTTTGTAAGTATATTGTTCAAAGAATTTTCAATTGCTCAGTAGGTGTTAATTTTGTGTGTAAGGAGTAAAGAGAGACTATTTAATAGAGCAACGTTGACGTTTGGATATAGGTGTTCAATGTAGGTGTTGTTATTATTAGAATGTCACTTTATCTCTCTTATAATTGGAATTTTTGCTTTGTTTGGATCACTTTGTGATGAAATTTTTGATTCTGAGATCCCAAACTCAAAATTAGCTAATGATAATACAAGCAAATAGATAAGTAGGAAATGACTATTCTTCTTTTCCATTTCTTATCTTTGTTTTGGTTTAACATAATATGTGTGTGTATACATATAGGTGTATATATATACACACACATTTATGATTTCATTTGTATCTAAAATAATTTGTTGTGTTTTCCAAGGTCATGAAGAAGTTCCTGAAAATAACTTAATGTGAGGTAGGGTTGGCAATACAAGTTACAACACGATGACATGACACGAAGCTGACATATTTTTTTGCAAGTTAGTGTTTGAAAATTTTACCACAGGTTATTTTAATGTTAACCTGAAACTGACCCGTAAAAAAATGGGTCCTGTTTAGGTCAATCCGTCTGACAATAAAAAGACCTGTTATAGACCTGTGTTTAATTAATTAATTTTAAAAAAATTTACCTATTATTAATATTATACAAGATATAATATAAGACCTTAAAAGATCAATAGAAATATAGACAAAGTCATATATTTGTGATGTTAGGAAGTTCATTTGCGCACAAAATGGAAACCAACTTCAATAGAAATCTAGACAAAGTCATATATTTGAATGCGAGTCATAGGCGGGTTGCAGGTTACAATTAGGTTACGGGTCAAATACGGAAATGGGTCTTTGTTTTTTGACATTAGGCATAAGGAACGGGTTGGTAGGGTCGTGTTTGTGTCAACCCTTACCAAAACGTGTTAGGGTTGAGAATTCTCAACCCGTTTGTATCATGGGTCGGGTTAGTGACCAAATTTTTATAAAAAAATGGACCCCAACCCGACACTCACCCGACCCGCCGACCGGATTTGCCACCCCTAATTGTGAGGGTGTGTTAGGAAAATCAACAAATGTGAAAGTTTAATAGGTTATTGACTTTGAAAATAATTAATTTGTCCACGTACATTAGACTTATAATATGACTAACGAAGTCTGGCTTGTGAAATCTTTGCCTAGTTTTTATGCAAAAACGATTGTCTATATATGTGCCATCAATAATATTGCTTTCTCTAACTAGATATCTCTAATGTAAATACCAAAATCAATTTTATATCTACCACCAAAAAGTATTAAACTAACATATTTGATGTGTTTTTTATTTTGTTCTTCAATACAAAATATTATTTAAAATGTCATATTTATCTGTTGTTATAATTATCAAATCTTAATGTGAAAGAAATTGTAATATATCTCTCCTGTTTTATAAGATCATTAGACACATTAAAGAATATGAAAATATACATTTTCTAGTGTATTTATCATCAGCAAATAATGCCATGGTTCTCAAAATTGAAGCCGTGATGCTATAATCACTACAGAGAGCCCAACACCTTAGAGTGCCATGGTGCCAAGTCGAGGTGGCTCTGGCATTGTGGCACCCATCATGGTTTTGCACCGATTTTGATTTAGTACATTCGGCGTTGCGGCGCCTGTCCGAGCTTACCGTCTAAGCTTATGTGTGATGAAATATTATGTCTTTTATGTTGTTTCAAACAGGTGTAATTATTGATTGCATGTTTTCATACAAACATGAACTCCTATTACCAATGGTCATATCTATTGTAATAGTTGTGTTGATATATGGAGAGATACCTTTACAAATAAAGAAGTACATTACTTAAAAGGTTGTATTGATTAAACCGATTATGACTATTTATGAAATGACGCCTCTTTTATTCTATAAACTTGATAAAATCTACAGATTTTATTCATTGTTCTAAAACATAATATTATTGTTAGATATTGTGTTTAAGAACTTGTGATATTTTAGGGGTAATTTGCCATAAGACTCGTTAGCAAACTTTAAGAAGTGGGGAAAAATAAAACCTTTAAAGAAAGTATTCTTATACGCCTCAAATTCATCTTCATTTCTAGAAATTTAAACCTCCATGTTCTCTCTAAATACTCAAATCCACTAGCACTTAAAACTTGTAAAAGAAAATTTTTAATATTAAACTAATTAGAAATTGAGAATGTTATAATTATCAAAGCAAAAATGTCAATCTATCAACTAATAGGGATCAAATGTTAAATTCACTATATACTAAATTTGATGGCAAATTTGTCATCAAATTTAACATATAACAAATTTAGCATTACAAATGAAATTGCATTGGAGATTGTTTTCTACACTCAAATGCTAAATTTGCTATTGGAATATCAATTTGGTATTACATTAGAGATGCTCTGGAAAAAAAAAAGGAATTTAGAGTGTTTAAAAATGTAGTTAAAACTAATATATTGAAACTACGTTATCAAACACACTTGTTAATTTATCCCCCCACTAATCCTCGTCAATTCAACTACATTCTATAGACTACACACTATGTCAGTCAAGGAATAGTGGTACCAGGGATGTTCATGGCATCCGCCAATCTATGTAATCCATTCAATCTAATCTAACCCGGTAAATTGGATTGGATTATAAAAAATACGGATTAGTTTTGAATTGGGATTTTTATATCTCGATATATATGGATTGGATTACAGATTGAGTATCTCACAAACTATGTATATATGTATATATAAATTTCTAAACTAATATATATTTCTAAATTAATAAATTCTAAATCAATATATATATATATATGTACGTAGGTTATGGGTAGAATTTCTTACAATTTTGTTAAGTTAAAAAAAATAAACCTAGCCCAAAAATGAAGCCCAAATTCATCCCCATGTCATGGTATGATATGTTTTTTTATTCTTAGATTTTTAATTAATTTAAACCCCAATCTATGGATCTATAGATTCCAATTCGTAGAATCCATTGTTCGTACCGGATTGTATTGGATTGAGACTCTCACGGATTAGTTCTAGATTGAAAAAATCCCAATCCGATATATGTGGATTAGATTACGGATTAACCTCTAATTCTCAAATTCTAATCCATGAACACCTAAGCAATACGCCAAAATTGAAATTCGAGAAGGCAGAATATGAACAGTTTATAAGTGAGGTAATTTGGACAAAAAAATTAAGAGTCAAATGAATTAATAAATCAATAAAAAGAAAAAAAGAAAGGAATATAGAAGTAAATATCTTAAAAGTATTTTTAAAATAAATAACTATGACTTTTTAAAATTAGGCAAATGGCTGTTTATCAATGATAAACAAGTTTATCAAATTTAACGCTGATAAACTCCTTAAGTTATTAGTTAAACTCATTTTATCATTGATAAATAGCCATTTGTCTAATTTTAAAAATTTATGGTTATTTATATTAAAAAGGCTATAAAAGGCTGCCTAACCCAAGTTTTTAGGAAAAAAAAAAAGGGTTACTGGAATAAGGGTTATTGTTAGGATTTTTAATCAATAAAAATCATTATATATATATATATATATATCTTTGGCTCTTTAAGAGTGAAAAATTTTGGAGAGAAAATGGCCGTTTTCATTTTAACTACATCTAAATTGTGTTCAGATAAAATTTAAACCGACAAATGTTTTGTGGTCTCTCTGAAAAGAGAACGATGCGACAATGCCGTTTGAGATGTCCCTTATTGCTTGCTTTCTTTCTTTCTTTCTTTTTCCTTTTTTTTAAGGATTCATTATTATTATTATTATTTGAAAACAAGTTTGAAGGTTCAACCCTGTTGTTTCTGAACAAACACTATGCGTGCTTTGGATGCCTTTTTGCAAAAGAGAACTCCTATTTAATCGCGTGACGTTAAAATTTTGCTATTTATAAAACATTAAGTTTCAGTTTAAAAATACACTCTAAATTAGGTTGAGTTTTATTGTTTTGTGAATAGTGAAATTTTAATCCTATGAAGATGAAAATGATTTTTCTTTGGAAAAGTATAGAGGTAAAAGTCTAGTGGTGCAACACGACACTAAAACGGCTTTAAAATCCCAGGATAAATTATACGTCATTCATAGAATAAACATGTGATTTTCTTGTTTTTTATGATATAGAACGACTGTCCTCACTCATCTTTTGCGGTAAGTGACACGTCGTTTTACTAGAAACAAGCGTTTTCATTAGATTGCATTGTGTATATATCTTCTTTTTTCCAAGCCAAAGAGGCAATAATGGATTGTTCCTACTTCAAACTTTCCCAAACGTACAAATGTACTTGGAAAAAAAAAAAAAAAAACCAATTATACGTATCAGATGAGAATTGCAATCTGGCTTTATTTTATTTTGATTTATTTTATTTTATTTTGGGTGAGAACCAAATCATTAAATACAAACAAAGAAAGAGACAGAACAACCAGCAAAAAGAAATCCTCTCACCAACCGGCTGAAAAGGAAATAATAAAAGAATAAAGAGAAATGGGAGCAAAAAATTAACAATTTCCACAAGAGGACTCCGAAGTGAACACAGCTGGAAGATTGAATTTATAAGCAACGACCTTACTACTCCTTCTCACCCAATTTAAATAAAAAAATTTCTGGTCAAAAGAGCTGTTAGGTCTTTAACATGTCTGATTTATAATTTTATTTAACCTTATAAGTTATAATCTTATTATTAATAAAATAATAAGATCCAGTTTAAAAAGCACTCTATATATTATATTGAAGTCTACAGTTTTATGAATAGCAGGATTATAACCCTATAGAAAAGAATTTTTCCTTCCTAATTGTTGCTCAACCCCTCAATCACCACTTCAGTGTCTCCTTAAAAAATCCACCCAATAGACCACCAACAAAGCCGCCGAGGCCTCCACCATCACCATCGAAGCAGTCTGAAGCACCTACACCGCCACAGGAGTTCACCCCTGCAAAACACTTCTCATTCCTCACTAACCACATAGCCCAGTCACTCCATTGAGCGTCCACTTCGCAGCAACTTGTTTAAATCTGTTACTTTCTGGTTTTAATTGAAAAAAAAAATATGCAAGCTATTGATAGCAATAGTACTCATTGCCACAAGAAATGACATCTTTGTCGTATCCTATTTTGGTGATATTTGCCTTGAAATTTGTTTATAATTTGGCATGGTAACAATCTCTAAAGTTAAGATGGAAGTGCAATTTTTTAGACCTTTTTTTTCATTTGGTATGATAGGGGTATTCTTACTTCCGTTTGGGGAAAGGTTGAACAAATTTGGTTGCCATGAAATTTGGTCAACAAAACCAGGAAGTTGTTGGGTTATCAACACCCAGGTCCATTGAAAAAGTTTGTGCCAAAACGGAAACTCAACCAAAATAATGTAAGAAGAATACTACAGTCTGATTGTGTAGGGCTGTTAGATTTTATCAAATTCTGTTAAATTATTATATTTTTTAAATATAATTTTAACGTAATCATTTCAAAATTATTATATTTGAGATATGAGAGGAAAATAATAAAATCTCTTCGATATCAGTGAGTTATTAGTAATGTTTGGTTTATTGATTGAAGTGAAAATAAAAAAATCAAGTGTCACTTTTAACCCGTAATGTAAACTCCTTAACTGACATCAATATTAGTTTATAGCCTATTTAATGTTAGTTAGTTTTTATTAATTTTTTAATTAAAAATAACATTAAATTTTTATATATTATAATAAAAATAAAAAAAATTATTACAATATAAAATTTTTATGTATTATAATATTTATAGTTTTAACTCACGTTGTAATCAACCCCACAAACATTTAATATTGCTTAAAGATGCTTTTACAATGCATTTTCAACGGTAATCTTGTGACTGGTACAACAGGAAGTAATGATGTGATGTGATAGTATTACTTTTTCTCAATCATCTAGGAGGTACTGTTTTCTTCTTTTTGCTGGTTTTAATTATCCTCTAGATTTTTATATGGCAGAACAAGTAACAAACTGTAATAATATCAAGAATATCAAGTAACTAGTCTGCATTGTTCTTTTCTCAACCACATATGAAGCAGACAAAGCCAGGAATATTCCATTTATTATCTATCTTGTACCACAACAATCTCAGATTATAGCTTAAATATTAATAGTACTTCTCAGCAATCTCTCCAAGGTATGAGAACAATTTGAGTGGTCTAGTGAACATGACCATGTGATCAGTCCCATTTATGATCTTCACTTCATTAGGCGGATTCCGTTCGATCATCCACCTTTGCATGCTCTCCTCGATCGTAAGATCTTGATCGCAGACGATGAATACTCTACAAACCGATCCATACTTACCCTTGGTAAGTTTTGTTTCCCTCGTCACTATTTCTTCGTCGTTAAATAAAGGGAAAGGTCTTACTAATGATAGTGCAAGGACCAAATCCTGATTTCCATTTGCCATTATATATAAAAACACATGTTAGTTGATTAATTAACACAAAATGCTTGCATTATGTATATTGATTTATCAGAGTCAATTTCATTTTCAGCCCCAAACAATGTTAATTTTTTCATTTTACTCCCAAAACAGTGCCGAGCTTTACTTTTCTAATGCAAACGACAATTTAAAATACAAAAAAGACAAATTTTACAAACTTTCCAGTAATTTTACTAACAATAATTTTAATAAATTAGCTTCTTTAAAATCTCAT
Organism: Artocarpus hirsutus; assembly: GCA_946598075.1. NCBI lineage: Eukaryota > Viridiplantae > Streptophyta > Magnoliopsida > Rosales > Moraceae > Artocarpus > Artocarpus hirsutus. The sequence goes on from CAMOHE010025104.1 coordinate 14,442, forward strand.
GTGGCCATACATGTCAAAAACTGTCAATCTTTAACGTAAACTATTACAAAGGTACCATCAACGTAACAGTAACTAGTTCGACTAGTATTAGTATATCTGTTGAAAATATATGAGTCAAAATGCAACAAATGAAATTTTTGAGGGGCAAAAAAAAAAGTAAACATATATTAAAAGGTAACTATTGATCAAAAAAATTCCTAGTTCTAGTACTTCAAGTGTTTACCTCCGGCGGGGCAAGCTGGTACAACTTCGATGCCAACAGGTGGGGTCCAAATTTAAGAGCTGTTGGAGGGTTGTTAGTACCCCGACCATATATATATTCTGAATCCATAAGAGAACCCAATCTTCGTGTATTCTGTTCAATTCCCCCCACCCCCACCAAAAAAAAAAAAATGTTATTAACCCGTTTCTCTTCAATATCATGATGAAAAATGTTGAAAATTTTCTTCACAATAGTATAATTGAAAAATGTTTAATGAAATTGTTGGGGACCCACTATTTTATTTTCTATGAGAGCGATCATATACACATCACAAAATTTTTTTACCAGGAGCTTTATAAGAGCAGATGTGCAAAAATTGTTTTATGAAGGTAGAATTCTTATTTCATAGTCTTGTAGAATATATATTTTGACCTTACTAATAGTTATTTTTAAATTAACCATTGGTTAATTTTTAATAAATTAGCCATTAGAAATTTAAACACGTGATATAAAATTATTTGCGGTTATAAATCAGACTATTTAAAAATTAATTTAACGATCAAAATAACATGATGTATCAATAAGACCAAAATATACGTGTTTTCATAAGTTTTACTTTATTATTTTGCTCCTACAAGGTCTCTCTATCTGATAATTTAGTTTAATATTATGTAATGAGACTTTTTTTTTCTTCTTTTTCCTTTTGGCACAAGTATTTCTCTCCCTAATAATTAGAAACCGCCAAAAGCTGTGTTGCTTTAGGCTAAAAAATCCGTGGCTTTTCACTTCTGCATTTTGCCATAATTTTTATATGTCCTCGTAGTTATGTCATATCCTTGTTTATAGTTTTGATTTATGTCACGTTTTATTGACTTTTAATTGATTTATATGTATGGCACAAATCTATAATTTTATGCTTTAATTGGTATGAGTGAAAAGTGTAAGAAAATAAAACATTAAAAGAATTTTAGGATGAAAATTAATATGATGAGATGTTTGGTAAAAAAAAAATTAAAATAAACATAAAAAATGGGTGAAAGAAATGATATATAGGTCTCACCAAAATTGATCTTTTCAAATATAGATGGGTTTTGTGAGGGAAAAATTTGACAGACATGTAAAGAAAGTGAAAGTTACCAATTTATCCTTATTTTCCATCAAAATTTCAACAAAAAATTTCAGCACCAAATTAGAGAAATGGTAAATAATATTTGGGTAAAATAGTAATTGTATTAGTAGTAATTTTTTCATTCCTTTAGTTTTTCTAACAATACCAAATAAGAGAAGATAAAATCATTTTCTTTTCACCTTCATATACCAAACAAGTAAAGAAAAATTCAAAATTTTTTTTTTACTATAGTTTTCTTTTCTTTATAATTTTCTCTTCCTTTCTATTTTCTTTCCTTTTACTAAACAGAGCATTAATGTTTTTAGCATAAATATAAAAACGGGTTTTTTAATCATTTTTTAACGTTTTTTTATTAATTATAAAAAACAACAACGGCGGTAATGAATGAACAAAGAATATTCACCTCTTCCGATATGGTCAGATAACTGAGGTTTGGACCAGGCATAACAGCAGTGGCAAACACAGCAGCAGCAATTTTCCCAGGAAACCTTTCCATTACAATGGACAAGCCCAGCCCACCAAGACTGTGGCCCACCAAGATGACCCTTTCCTTCGCTTGGAGAGATGCCATGAAATCTATCAACGGCTGATTATAATCCAGCGGTGAACTGAATTTGATATCTCCAATCTGCCGTGGGTTGATCCCAGAAGCCGATAGATCCAGAGCCGTGACGTTGTGACCGTCGGATCGCAAAAGGGTTGTGATTTTGTACCAGCACCAAGCCCCATGACCAGCCCCATGAACCAACACAAAGTGCCTCTTTCGAGCTAATGCCTGGTTTGGACCACTTTTTGATTGTGTGGTCGCAAACACAACATTTGCTGATAATAAAATGAGCAGATAAGTAATGACAAGATGGCTATGTTTTTTCTCCATATTTAGGCTGGACTTTGTTTATTATAACATAGTAACGAGTATATATAGGGATTTTCTTTGCAAGTGGAGAATTTTCCACGCCCTTATAGTCAAAAATTATAATTAAAACATTGAGCATGCCTTGCTCTAGCTTAACTTGGATACTTTCATGTTTTATCCAAAAAAAGAGAAAAAGTCTTTCTCTAGTAGAGACACGTAATGGTAATGGTAGGATATATTTTTAACCTTGGATCTTATCAAAATTAAACTTCACGTATTTAACAATTGAAACAGATTTTTTTTCCCCACAAGAAAAAATAAACTAACCATGTGTTTTACAATGATTCCCATCATGTGGTTCCCACCACAAACTCAGTTATGAACAATGTAAAGCTTTCACATGCAATAATAATAATAAAAAAAATTGCTACAATATAAAACTTTTATATGCTACAGTAACACCGGTTTCCACCACCCTTCCAAACACCCTTTAAAAGATTTAACTTGGAAAGTCTCGCTTTGACTTGAGTAATGATAAATACTTGTTTTTCACCGAGGAAAGGGGCCACAGGAGCATTCCAATTATATCTCCCCATCCAATCTGAATTGGACGCATTTCAAAGCCAAAACAAGAGCATCATTACTTTGAGATATGATGTAATTATACATAAACATATGGAGATAGTACGTTATTATTCTTATGTTGTATACTCATTCAATAAGTATTAGGCATTTGGATATTTTATTTGTACTAATTCATTTGATGAAAATTTTCTTTTCTAATATATGTCGCGTTAATTGTTTTGTCTTGATCATCACTAATATTGGCGTTGTTAGTTTCAAACAACAATATTCTTAGTTAAAATTGTCATTCACTGCAAATGCTTCTAAGAAACTTAAAAAGAAAAAATTAATATCACTTTTAACTCTCAAACTATGTGACTTTTCTAATTTTGACTTCTAAACTTTAAACGTGACATATCACTCCCTTAAACTATGTAACTTGATCCATTTTAGCCTCTAAATTTAAAACGTGACATATGACATTCTTGAACTATACAACATGTTATATTTTTTACCTAAACTTTAAAACATGACAAATTATACTTTTAAACTATGTAACTTACCTGTTGGGACTCTTATGTCACTAAATCTATTAAATATTGACAATTTAAGATGATGAGCATTTTGAATTTTTGACTCTAGATCTTTTTTCAATATATAATGATACGAATTTTCACGAGTGCAAGTGCATGCTGTCGTTGTCAAGTAATAAGGTTCGTAAAGCTGAGAATCGTCTCACAAGAACTGATCAACATTAGCTACCAAAATTGTATTAATTCTAACTTTATTTGAACAAATTATAAGATGAGAATTTCTAATGAAAATAAAAATTAGACAATTAAACAAAAATGAAAGTAATTAATAAAATTTAAGAAAATTCAATGTTACTTAGATTTAAGGTTACTTATTTCACTAAATCTTTCTACCTTGAATTATTTAACAATACAATCTCAAATTATTCTCCTAGTTGACAGTCGAAAATTTCTAATTTATTTAATGCTTTCGATCTAGTTACATGAAAAATACCCTCAATTGCTAACCCACTATATGTCTGTGTGACTTATAACAATCAAGAAGTCATTAAGTTTATAAATTTTCTTATAATGACCACACAAAACATGCAAGTGTATGTCTATCTTACATGCAATTTGTGGCATTCATCACAATGATCAAAAAACATAAGTATCCTATCGATATCATTATGAATTAACAAATCATCGAGTTAGTGGCTAGTTAATTAAATGTATTAAGAATAGTAAAAAACACTCAACTAGAAAAAACAATTCATTGATTGCATTAATAAAATAATTTATAACATCATAGTCTGGCTACACCATAACCCTAGATAATAAAACTAGAATATAATTGAAAAAGAAAACATCATAAACAAATTCTTAAACATGAGAAAAGGAAAGAGAAGAGAATTAGTTGACGCAATTGAAGCTTAATCCGTTACCGGTAACACTATCTTCTCCTTCACAGTAACAACTATTCTCTCTCTTTTTTTTAGAGTCTAAGAATGCTCTAAATGACTCCAAAAACTCCTATTTATGGTCTTGGGGTCGTAAAGCTAATTTTGGTAATTTTTTAGAAGTTGCAACACAAATTTTGGGAGAAAACTGCTGTAACGCCCCCTTTTCGGACGTCACAGATGTCGTTACATTCATTCGTTACAACATAAATTGAAGCAAACTATTGAAATTAATAACTTACATTTGAAATCATAATTTGGAAAAGCATTCCCAAGATCTTTACATACTTTTTTTTTTTTATACACAAACAATTTATGAGGAATTTATAATCTTTCTTAATTAAAAAAAATTTGCTTTTCCCATAGACATTGTATAAATAGTTTGCTAATATTATTTAAACTTAAATGGCCTTTGAAAAACAAAAGATAAAATTTTTCGAACATGTCTCGGCCGGCAGGCCGAACTTTTACCTTCAGCAGGCCGAACTCAACCGGCAGGCCGAAGGTCACCCATCGGCAGGCCGTCCGAGGCCTTGCAAAATGGGGTTTTCAAAATCCACAAGATCGACAGGCCGATGCTTGGCAACCGGCAGGCCGATTGGAAAGACTTCAGCAGTCCGACCAGTATGGTCGGCAGGCCGATCTTAAAAATTTCTTTTTAAAACAAGTTTTAAAACTTCAATTGCGGAAGAAAATTAATAAAAATACATTAAACAAACATTCACAAAATTTATAAAATTGTATATCCTTAAAATATAAACATACTCAAATTGAAAACCATAGAGCATTTCTTTAAAATTTTCTTTCCTTAGCGTTCTTCCATTTGCAAATCATCCTCCTTAGCTCACACGCTTGTCAGTGTCCTCCGCCTATTCCATCACTTTCTTACCCTTATCTGCAACATGATGAAAAACTTAAATAAGCTTATGCTTAGTAAGTACATGGTA
>CAMOHE010025105.1:0-22991 GCA_946598075.1 Artocarpus hirsutus
CTGATTTAAAATTTTTAAAATTCCGCTGCGTATTATTTTTCCAACAGCGCCAAGCTCACCCTCAACGGTAGCCCCTAGTTCACTTGGTTGATGTTCGGCTAGGTGGACTACACCAAGTGGATGAGGTCAGCTTTGGATGAAAGATTAAGAGGCATCCCGAGGCAGGATAAGACGAAGGGTCATGCGATAAGGCTATTAGGGACACGTGTTGCATTGCGAGTGAGTGCCTTTTTGACAGGGGTAATCATCGCGCCTATTCGTTTTTTGCGACCAAGTTTCTTGCCTAAAGCAGCTATAAATAGGACATCTCCTCTCTGTCATTTCCACATGCAATCAAAGCCATATTTTTTCGCTCCTGAGTTTTAGCTACCAAGCTACAATCACTAACCCGAGAACTTTTCATTCCCAAGCCTTTACAGCCCGAATAGGTAATCTCTCGAGGAGCACAAAAAAGATGAGTGACCTATCAAATTCACAGAATGTTAATGTTTCCTGGTCAGAAAGTAGTTTTGAGACTAGATCGTCGTCATCTACGAAAGTCGAAATGGAAAGACTATCCTTAGAGCATGATAGGGCAGGCTGACTGGCCAAAATCTTGAGAGTCGACGCCCAGACCATCCTCATGCAAAAGTTCCTCAATTTGCTAGACGGGAAACGCCAGATGAGACCATGCAAGGGCAATGATCCTTACATCAGGGCGGCCACCATTGGCATGTCTTGAGTTTCTGCCCAAGAGAGGGCCAAGCTGGAGGCTACAGTCGATGTTCCAAGCATCTTCAATCGAGACTCCGGGGCCCCTGTCCCAATTATTGGCAAGGTAACCGTCGACATCTCTAACGATGAGCGAATAACCGAGCAGGCATGGCCGGTCGAGGGTGCTGTGGAGGAAGATGAGAGGGTTAGAGTCACTCGAGTCCGAGGAGTGACTACTTATCGAATCACCCAGCTGGGGGGAGACGTCGGCAATAGCCTACACCAACGCCATGACAGAATCTTGGCTTGAGGACTTACGTGCCAAGTTCAACATCCCGGATGACATCATCCTCATCGCTTGGAGGAGTATGACTCCCTTTCGACTCCACCAGAGGGCTGCATAATATTATACAAGAGTTTTTTTGAGCTAGGCTGCGCCTATCGCTCCATCTGTTTCTTCGTCGGGCATTCAACGACCTCAACGTGTGCCTGGAATAGCTTAACCTGAACAGTTACAGGTCGTTGATCGGGATATACATGTTATGAAGGTACTACCAGGCTATAGAGATGCCATGGGAGGCATTCAAACAAGTTTACAAGATGAAAAAACTTCCCCGACAGTCCGGTTGGTACTATGTCATCGGCTTTAGGAAGGACTTTATCTTGGGCAACCACAAATCATACAAACTCTAGAAGTACGAGTGGTTCTACGTCAGGGAAAATTACTTAGCCCAAGCCGATGAGGCCTCCTTGATGACCAGGGTGTCCCGACGACCTTTGAATAGGGGCACGTATGGAGTAAGAGACTGTGGGCACCGAGCCACGTAATCGGGGCAGTCGAAGACTTGTTCGAAAAGCCAGAGGCAATGAGGCAGTAGTTGTTTCTACTCAAGAAGGAGATCCTCTCCCTCTACGGCTGGATCGAGGAACCCAATATAATTAATCCCCCTTTGAACACGCAACCTGCCTGGTCAGCCGGGCAGGTAACAATCGTAAGGCCGAGCGCTGTGGACGTCCAGGGGCCAAGCACTTCCAGATCCAGGTGGCCGGTGAGGGAGCCATCATCATCTAGCTTCGAGGACTCATCGAGTGGCTCTTTTGATGCAGGGCCACTCGTAGCAAATGAGGACCTTGAAGACATGATTTGGCTTTTGTACCCGCTTGGCCAGCTCTAGATCGGAGGTTAGCCTCAAGTTTTTTTTTTTTTTTTTGTTTTTGGTCCGAGCTCGTCTTAACTTGGGATTGATCCTTTTGGTTTTGCAGAAGTGTCTTCCCAGCCAACCAGCGTAGAGGAGAGGCGTGCCTTAATGAAGTGCCTTGGGAAACAAAAAGGGAAAACCATGGTGATCGGGAGGAAATGTAAGAGAACTTTGAGACCTGAGCTTCCATCCCTGTCTGAGTAACAGCCACAATCTGAGCGACCACCCGCAACAGTTCAAGTGCCCCCGCCACCACCGACAAGGACTAGGGCTTCGTCGAGTGAGACCCCACTGACCACTGTAACCATAATCGTGGTGCCCTCTTTCGGGGACCCTCTGAGGAGGTGCCCAAATTACCGCCACCACGTCCTTGATCACCTCGGGGAGGTGGTTCCTCAGGAGGATTTCTTGCGGAACCTCTAAGAGGAGAATTTCGAGGGCCTTTCCAGTGTTGCCTTTCGCTCCGCCGCTAAGGTTAGTAATTAACTAGCCCGAACTTCCTTTCACTTGTTTTTCGCATATTGAAATCTGTTTTCTCATACCTACACCTTTTTGGACATGGCCTACATGGCCGGGCTAAAGGAATTCAACCTGGAGAAAGAGACCCATAAGAAGACCTTCTTGGATAAAAGAGAGGTCAAGAAAGAGCTCGGTGCTAAGAACATCGAGCTAGAATAAATGAAGAAGACCCTCTCCTAAGCTGAGGATGAGTTCTGAAAAGTGAAGGAAGAAGCAGACCAGGCCAGGGCAAAGGCGGAGGAGGTAAGGAGGGAAGCCGAGCAGGCAAGGGATAAGGCCAGCAAATCCCAGGACGAGGTTGCTCTAGTCAGGGGCCAACTAAAGGCAACCCAGGTTGAGAACCAACGTTTTTAGGATAAGTTGCTTGGGTGACTTGCTCAGGCTGTTGACGACTTCAAGGCATCTTCAGAGTACGCCGACTACAACTACTTCAGCATGACGGACCTTCGAGACTACCTTATCCGAAAGCATCCCGAGGCTGAGGGCTTTGACTGGTCTTTAATAGTCGAGCCGAAGCAAAGCACGGCACAGCAGCCTAGGGAGGAGGAGGTCGTCGAAGTAGACAGCGATGACGATGGGGACGACCAAGGTGGATAAGGCGGAGGCGGCGATGCCAGGGAAGGGCTAAGGCCTAGTTTCATTTTTGTTTTCATTTCTTTTTTGTTATACAGGCTTGGGAGGTGCCCAGTTACTTGTACCTCCCCACCACCCTTATTAATGAAAATTTTATTTTTTGAGTTCATCACTTAGTCCCAAGGTATTTCATTTTTGAAAATTTTCAAGTGCGGTTGTCCTCGGATAGATATTTTCATAATTTAGGCAAGGAGTTCCTTGGGAGCGAAGTTCGACCCTCAGCTCGTCGAGTTAAATAGGACCTCAGAGGTATTGAATTAAGAGCTATTCCAAGTTAGGTGCTCCTTGAGAGAAGCAGTCTTGAACTATTTCAAGCTTGTCTTTCAACTTATTCCTTCCCAAGTTTAATGTCTTGATGACAGAACATGTTATTTTTGCATGGGAAATTACTTGAGAAGAATAGTTACCGAGTTAATCCGAGCAGGGAAAGTCCATGTCTCGGTCGGGCAAAGCACAACGGCGTGTGATACCCTATACCCTATCGCCCCTAAACTTATTTAAGTTTATAGAATTTGTACAAGTCTAATGTTGGTTGGGCATAAGTATGATAGGGCGACTCTGTCTGGGTAGTCCATACGACGATGGACTAACTATCGGTATTGTGCCGACTAGCCCCCCAGCCCGGTTGTCAGGGCGACCCTCCCTCTTTGGGAGTGATGGTCTGGTCCCCCAAGCTGTAGTTATGGCATCTCTTTTTGGGATTTTTTTTTCCTTAAACATGTATTGCTCGATGGAATAATGTAGGAATTTACATTTCATTGATACATATATTTACATTCCAGTCTAGTATAGGGCTAGTTACAAAAAGAATAGCCAAAAGTCAAAAAGAATTTCTACCCTTAGCAAAAGAATCTTTTCAAGAGTTTAGCATTTCAAGGGTGGCTGAGCATAATCCCTTCCATGTCGTATAATCTGTAAGTGCCTGGTCGGAAAATCTCGAGGACCTTGTACGGCCCGTCCCACTTCGGACTGAAGGACTCTAACCAGGGTTGCTAGATCGTGACCTCCTTAAGCACCAAATCTCCAGCCTTGAAGCTCCTCGGCTGGACCCGCTTGTTGTAGTTTCGAGCAACGACTTGGTTCCTAGCTGTATTACGAATAGCTGCCCGGTTCCTTTTTTCTTTGAGCAAATCGAGCTCGTTCATTATAATTTTTGCGTTCCAAATTTCTTTGTAATGCTCCACCCTTAAGCTTGGCAACTTTACTTCTACCGAAATGATGGCCTCTGCACCGTATAAGAGCGAGAATGGGGTCTCACCAGTAGCAGTTCGGGCAGTTGTTTGGTAAGTCCAGAGCACCTTTGAGAGCTTGTTAATCCAAGCTCCCTTAAGGCCCTCAAGCTTTTTCTGCAAATTGTCTTTAATCGTCTTATTGACGGCTTCTACCTACCCATTGCTCTGAGGGTAGCTCAGAAAGGAGAAGACTTTCTTGATACCGAGTTGCTCGTAAAGGTGGAGGAGACTTGAAGATTTGAACTGCTTCGTGTTGTCGGTTACGATCGTATGCGGATCCCAAACCGACAGATAATGTTCTTCCATAGAAGTTGGTGCACTTGGCCTCGGTTATGTTGGCGCATGGCTCCACCTCGGGCCATTTGGTTAGGTGATTAATGGCCACAATGCAATACTTGAATTGGGATTGGGCCTAGGGCAAAGGTTCGATCAGATCGATGGCCTACTTTGCAAATGGCCAGGCTGACGTTACCGAGGTGAGTGGTTCAGCATGTTGCCTAGGCACCCTGGCGAATTGTTGACATTTTACATGCTTTCGCGCATAGTCATTGCAGTCCTTTTCCATGGTCGGCCAGTAGTAGCCTTGTCGAAGACATTTTTCGGCCAATGATCGCCCCCCGGAATGATTGCCACATAGGCCTTCATGGATCTCCTTCATTAAGTACTGGGCTTCTTCGGGCCCAATGCACTTTAAACATGGCGTGGTATAGCCTCGCTAATATAACTTTCCATCGATCATCGAATACCAGGCCGAGCTGTTGCGAATCCGGCGTGCCTCTTCTCTGTCGCTAGGCAATTCGACTATGGTCAGGTATCAGATGATCAGGTCCATCCATGTGGTCTGATGCTCTTCAGCTACATTCTCTACTCCTTTGTTAATACTGGGCTCGCCTAACCTTTTAATGGGAATAGGAGTGAGGTTGTTGTCACCCAGACCCGAGGCGAGCCGAGCTAGCGCATCAGCCTCTGAGTTTTTTGACCAAGGGATTTGCTTAAATACATAGAATTTAAACTACTCAAGCAGTGCCTTGACCTCTTGTAAATATGCGGCCATTGATTTTGTTCGGGCCTAAAATACCCTAGTGACTAGCTGGACGACAAGCATTGAGTCACTATGTATGACTATGCAGTCAACCCCAAGATCCTTAAGGATCCTTAGCCCAGCCAGGAGCACTTCATACTCTGCCTCGTTGTTAGAGGCTTTGAAATCAAACCGTAGCGCGTAGATTGCCTTGAATCCATCCGGGCCTATCAAAACTAGCCCGGCTCCTAAACCCTTCGAGCATGATGATCCATCAACGAAAAGCTTCCATTCTGGCTCTGACATGGCATGGCTTTCACTACAACCTAGGGCTTCTAGGACTTCCATAGGTGCCTTCTTGGCTAGCGGAGTGCCTTGCTCGACATCGGTGAACTCAACAATGAAATCTACGAGCGCCTGAGCTTTTATAGTTGTCCTTAGCACAAAATTAATATCATACTAGCCAAACTTGACCGACCATTTGGCCATCCTTTCGGATATCTCAAGGCTCTAAAGAACTTGCTGAAGATTGAATTTTATCGGGGCCCTTATAGTATGATCTTGAAAATAAGGTCGGAGCTTCCGAGCTGAGGTGACTAGGGTGAAAGCCAATTTCTCAAGTAGGGGGTACCTTTCTTTGGCCCCCTGGAACATGTGACTTGTATAATAGATGGGTTTTTGTACACCGTCTTCTTCTCAGACGAGAACCGAGCTAACCGCTTTCTCTGACATGGCCAAATAGGCCCACAATATTTCCCTCGGCGGAGGTTTGGACAGGAGCGGGGGCATGGTTAAGTACTTTTTTAAATTCTAAAAGGCTTCTTCACATTCCCTGCTCCACTCAAACCTTCCCTTTAGTGCTTGAAAAAAAAGATAGCACTTGTCAGTAGACCGGGAGACAAATATGGAGAGAGCTGCTATCATGCCGGTGAACTTTTGCACCTCTTTTATTGTCTGAGGTGAATGCATATCCAAAATTGCTTGAGCCTTGGTTGGGTTAATTTTGATCCCTTTTTAGTTAACAAGGAACCCAAGGAACTTACCCGAGCTGACCCTAAATGCACATTTGGCCAGGTTGAGTTTCATCTCATAATCCTAGAGAATGTCAAAGCTCGCTCGAAGATCAGCCATGTGATCCGCTGTTTGGACAAACTTAACTAGCATATCGTCCATGTAGACTTCCATTGTTTTGCCGATTAGCTAAGCAAACATCTTATTCACTAGGCATTGGCAAGTCACGCCAGTGTTCTTAAGTCCGAAGGGCATCACCACATAACAATAGAGCCCTTGGTGGGTAACAAATGTTGTTTTCATCTGGTCTTCCTAGGCCATCTTTATCTGATTGTAACCAGAATAAGCATCCATGAAGCTACTTCTCGTGCTCGGCGGTCGCGACAATGAGCTAGTCAATTCTGGGCAGTGAAAAGTAGTCCTTCGAGTAGGCCTTATTTAGGTCGGTATAATCTATACACATCCGCCACATTCCATTTGCCTTCTTCACTAGGACCATATTGGCTAACCATTCCAGATACTTGACCTCTCTAATGAACCCTGCTTTTAAGAGCTTCTAGACCTCTTCATTAATAGCTGCATACCTTTCTGGGTTGAAGACCCTTCTCTTCTGTATTATGGTTAGGTCAGACATTGAGCCGGTGATAGATTATGCTTGGGTCGATGCCAGACATGTCTTCATACTGCGAACACATCTCGATACTTTGTCAGGAGTCGCTCAAGGTCGGCCCGGATCTCAGGTCTCAGCTACGATCCAAGTTGGACTGTGTGGTCAGGATGCACCGGGTCTAGACTGAATGGCACTAAGTCTTCAACCGCGGTAGCCATCACCTCTTCTTCAGGCATTCGAGGATCATGATCTAAAAGAATCCTAGACTCTAGGTCGGCTAGAAATTCACTTCATCAATCTTGTAAATGGCTGAGATGTCGAGTTGCCGAGCTGATGCTGCCCTAATTGCATTGGCGTAACAAGATCGGGAATCCTTTTATGATAACTAGATTACCCCGACCACATTCTCTATCGAGAACTTCATTGCCAAGTGGTAGGTGAAGACTATAGCCTTCAAGGTGTTCAAGGTAGGACGACCGATGATGATATTATACTGGGAGGGTTTATCGACAACAAGGAAGTCGACGAAGCGTGTAACTCGAGCAACACCCTCCCCGAATGTTACTGGCAGGCCAACTTTGCCTACTACTCAGACGCACTCACCTGTGAAGCTGTATAGAGGTGTTTGAACTAGGGTGAAAGTAGCATTACTGATCTTCAACTTGTCATAAGCTTGCTTGAACATGATATCTACAAAGCTACCGTTGTCATAAGTACATGCCGCACTATGTTTTCGTGAAGTGCAACTCGCACACTAGAGCATCGTTATGTGGATGGATTAATTTGTCTGCCTTTTCCTCGGTGAAGGTGATTGGCATGTCTTCCTAGTGGCAAATTTTGTTAACATCCTCGGACATGTTGATGAGCTCCCCCCTTTCGACTAGCTGAGCTTCTTAGACATAAGCCTGCCACCCACTAGACGTGTCCCTAGTTATAGGTCCGTTGAATATTGTGTGTACATTGTCCAGGGGCTCCATGGCGTTCCCGCCTTCATTTCATGGGCGACTTGGGGTGTCTCGACCCAACTGGTCGTTCTTCCCGGCTGTGGAGCCAGGAGTCAGGACTTGCTCAATAAATTCCCTTAGATATCCGTCTTGAACTACTCTTTCGATCTAGTCCTTCAGCTGAATGCATTCGCAGGTATAGTGTCCTACATCCTTATGGAACTCGCAATATCTGGTTTGGCCCTGCTTAGTTTTGCCACCTTTAAGCTTAGGCGGGGGGACCAACAGGTTCCTCCTGCTCACCTGGGCGAGCAATTGGTCGATGCTTGCTACAAAGGCGTGTAGCTTTGGAACTTCCTGGTCTGTGTCTTCGGCTTCTTGGGTTTCTTCTCCCTCTTTTGCTTCTTATTTTGCTCGATGTTGGTCTACTCCGATGCTTTTTACTATTTTTTCTCTTTCTTCATGCCATTGCTGCTAGCTTTCTCTCTACGGCTCTTCATGTATTTGGCCACACCGGCGTATCTCTACGCATAGCCGAGCATCTGTGAAAATGTGCTCGGCTGCTCAAAGGCCTGGGACCACGTGAGCTTTTCGTCTCAGAGACCCCCCCCATGAAAAAATGCTTGAGGGTCTCCTCTTCGATGTGTTTGACCTCGAGGGCTGCTCAGGTGAACCTGTTTATGTAGTCCTTGACATTGTCGTCTCCTTGTTTAACTGCATACAAGTAGGTGATCTCTTTCCTCCTCATTTTGGTCCTAGAAAAGGCTACCAAGAAGGCATTAGAGAGTTGTCAGAATGAAGTGATGGAAGCTGGTTCTAAACGCCGAAACCACTACCGAGTAGGTCCGATCAGGGTTAGGGAAAACGCTTTACACATTGCTGCATCGCTAGCATTTTGAAAGAGCATATGTCCTCGGTACAACTCAACGTGCTCATATGCGTTGGCTGTCTTGTCATAAGCTTTGATTTGTGGGACCTTGAATTTAGGTGGCATAGCGGCTCGCATGATAGTGTCTGTGAACGGTGGGTCTAAGGCACCCACATCATCCAGGTCTATTTAATTCTTGCGAATCTCATTGATTTGGCGTCGTAGTTCTTGGAACTGGCAGCTGTTCGTATCCTCGGGCAGTGGTACCCCACCCTCTATGCGGTCACCAGCCCCGGGCTAATGACCTTGCTGCGCATCCTTATGGCGCCTGAGCCAATCAAAAACGGATGCTCGGGAGCCCTACGGTGATGGAGCTCGCTTTTGTAGGCCAAGACGTCCTTCTCGGACGAGTCTGTTATTTGTCGAGACGCCTCGAGTGAACCTCCTAGAGCGCTTAGAGTTGGCTTTGCTAGGGTCGGCTGCCTCCCGTCTTGCCTGACCTCCAGCCTGATCAGCCGGGGCTGGAGGTAGTAGGCCAAGGGCCACCTGTCATTGAGCCTGTTAGGCGAGCTGCTGGGTGAGTATCTGCACTACATTAGTTAGCTCTCGGATGGGATCTTGGCCAATTGGGTCATGCACTTGCTTTGCCCTCGTCGTGCTTCCTTGACCCCTAGAACCCAATCTTGTACCCTGAGGACAACCTCTAGGTCTTGGCAGATTATTTCAGTTTTGGGCTTCTTTCGACCCCTCTTGTTAGGCACCATCGTCCTGGGCGTTACCTCGAGTCACCATCTTGGTTTCGCTGCGGCTGGTGAGCTTAAATGAAGGCGTAGACTCCCTCCTTCTAGCACCAAAATATTGATGCTTGCCTGAGTTCGACTGCAAATCAACATATAATGACCTTTCTTGCCATAAATATAGCAACGGTTCAACCCAGCTCTACATTCTTCTAGATGTTTCTTCCTGCATTTAGAACCAATGGGGTAGTTGTTGTTACCGTTCCTATTGTGGTTTTTCTTCTGAGGTTGGCCTTTCTGGTTGCCTTGATTAGGATTTCCCTTTCTTTTGTTGTTATTATACTAGCCTTGTTGCTTGTTACCCTGGCGAGAATTATTGCCCTGATTCTTTTGTTGAGATTAAAGATTCTATTTTGCTTTAGCCTTTTCCTCTTTCTTAGATATGAAAAACTTGGCTCTTTCTTCTCTGTTGTGAGTTACCCAATAATCAGCGTGAACTACTCGATGGATGCAATCCTCTACAAACTTGGATGGTTTGCTCCCATTACTAACCACCACAGCAATGTCAGACCTAAACATCTTCATCATCCTTTTTATTTCATCACTTTCATTGCTCACCATATAAGGGCAAAGTCGGGCTAGTTGCTTGAACTTTCGTACAGCATCTTTCACTGACATATTACCTTGATGAAAGTTATTGAACTCATCTTCTTGGGTTGCCATGGTGTACATATTGAAATACATCTTGTAGAACTCATCAACGAAATCTTACCAAGTCATCTCATTAACATCTTTCCTCAGTTCTACACTTTGCCACTAACAACGGGCTTCCTTCTTCAACACATAAGAGACACATAGGACCTTCTCTTGATCATTCAATCTCATAAAGTTTAGTACCACCTGAACATCAATCAACCAATTGTTCGCCTCTATAGGATTGGTGGAACCATCAAACTCTGGTGGCTTCAAACGTTGAAACTTTTCCAACACCGTGTCCCATTGCATGTTTGCCAGTAGTTGATCTCCTCGTCCTCCCATTAATTCAGGTTCCAATGGGTCATGTGGCATTTCTTGATTATCCTATCCTCTAGCAGCTAAAGGATCTTCTGGTGCGGAAGGATCCTCTTGGTTCTTATGTCCAACACTTGTGGTTTATCAATTTTCGGATTTTAAGAACAAATATTGAAGGAGCATTAATTATCGAATCGAATGATACCGTAAAATCATGATTTTGCTAATATTCGCAGTCACCATCATTTTGAAAAATATTATTTCCTTTTTATATTGGATTCAAACCATCGCTCATAAGTTCAAAAAGAATTTTGACTCTTCTTTACGGTTAGGTAAAACTGCCAAATGAAATCTACTGTAAATGTTAAAGTATATTTGGGGGTGGAGAAAGAGACTCTATATAGACCTTTTCTGTACCATTCTCTAATATTATTTTTACACTAAAAAAGTAATTGAAAGTTTATTGCATGCGTGCTAATATAGCAGTAGCAGACAACCACGTTTTAAGCGGAAACCGGGAATAATGGGTAAACAAAGATGCCCCTCCCTTTACCTCATCACAATCATTGGATTACCAATTAAGGGCCATGATTACTTGGGTGTTTAATTCACACGGCGTACCGAAGTATTGTCCTACATGTATCTCTTTAAATGACACATAGAGAAAATAGAGGCTTAGAGAAAATTTAATGACCTTCTAAAATTGGAGACCTTAAGCTTGGCTTAATCTGTCTTATGGTTAAGCCGATACCCAAGCATCAAGCGGAGATTGGCGAGGCCTTGAGTGAGAGATTGTAGGTTGGTTCCAATATCTCTACTTTCAAGCAAAAAGAGGAAAAAAACTAGAAACGGCAATTATTAAAATGGAGAAAAAAAAACTAGTGGGGCTAAAAGAAACTAGTGTGGTCATTGATCCTAGTAGTTTTTCTCTTATAGGTGTTTGATAAAATTGGTTAGAATTAATTTTTTAATTAAAAATATTATTGTATGTGAGAGTTTTACACTATAGTAATTTTTTGTTTTTACTGAAATATATAAAAACTTTATACGATTTTTTAACTAAAAAATTACTTTTAATTAATTTTGTCAAACATTTTTTTAATTTTACTTAATAAATTAATCAATTTATTTAAATGTTTATTTATTCTTGAGATAAGCATTTTCATTTATAATCGGCCGCCTAAATTGCTGCTTACACGCCACCCGCCAAACTGAAATTAGGTATTGAATGCCACAAAAATATCAAACTTTTTTTTTCTTTTTTTGTTTTTTTTTGTTCTTTTGCTGAAAGCACAAAAATATCAACCACAAAGAATTACAGAGTGATGTAAGTCTCACCGTAACATATAACTTTGTCCAATCACCATTACTAAACTCTGCTTTCGGCCTTTCATCTGCTCGACCAACGTCTCAACCATTCTTTGACACGTATCAGTCAATCCGAATATCGCCGTACCAAATCTTTCTTCTTAGCAATTATAACTTGTAAGAAAGCGTGAAGCGTCCTTTTTGCGTGTATAAATAGGGAGAAGCAGTGCGCAGAATTCAGACAAAGCAACACAGAGAGAGAGAGAGAGAGAGAGAGAACGATCAGGATCGAACGGACGAGATCTTCCGGGGAACAACGATCACCGTCCGCCGCGGCGGAGGAACTTGTAAGACCAGATTTTTCATCGGCCATCGCGACGATGAGCGCGCATCGCCACCGGAAAGACTCTGTTAAGGCTGCAGAAAACGAACCTGAGTCGGAGAAGACGACGGCGGCGGCGGCGAAGAGACCGAGATTGGTGAAGTACGAGGAGTTGCCGGAGTATTTGAAGGACAACGAGTTCATTTTGGACCATTACCGGTGCGAATGGCCGTTGAAGGACTTGTTCCTCAGCCTCTTCTCTTTGCATAACGAGACCTTCAACATTTGGACGTAAGTTAGAGGGAGAGAGAGAGAGAGTGAGAGGAGAGAGATTGATGATTTCACATGTAATTCCTTGTTAATTAATTTCAATTCTTGGATTTAATTTTGGATTTATTCGCAGGCATTTGTTAGGATTTCTGTTGTTCGCCGGACTGACGGCGATGAGCTTGACTGGAAAGACGGTGCTTGGAGGGCCTCTAAGCAAATTCTCCAGGTTCGCGAGGACTTTTTTGTCATTTCATAATGTGATTATCGAATTTCGGCAAATTTGTTATCACTGATTTTTTTTTTTGGCCCCTTAATACAGAGCTTCGGGTTTGTTACCGTTCATTATGAATCTGATAATTAGAACGACGACAGAGCTCAACGTCTCAAGTAGCGTAATTCAGGTGCGTTTTGTCGTTTTTCGTTTTCTTGTTTTTATTTTTTGTTTTGTTTTTCTGTAAAGGAATAAATCGGGGTCCACAGAGTTGTGTGTATGTGGGCCCGACAATATACTTTTTGTGTGTGTGTGTGTGTGAGATCTAGATGCTGTTAGGACCGACGTTTCGGGTTTGTTGGTTTCTACGGTGAAGATTGTCCATGCGTCTAATCAATCAAAGACACGCAAGAGCCGACAACCGTTGGATGTATTATTTCGCGTTAGCGCCCTTTTCCGTCCTCCACTTGATTGATTTTTTTTTTACCCTTTAGGAATGTTTTGACACTGGTTACGTTTTTCCTTCTTCGAGAGACAGAGAGTGCTAGAAGGAAGGTGTTAGAGGGATAGAAGATGAAAAGGGTTACAGTAAATCTTTTGGTATGGTTGAAAGGATAGATCTTTAATATTATTTAAGAGAAATTATAGTAAATAATATTTTTAAAAAATTTATGGTAGTAAGAAGTAGGTTTTTAAAACATTTATGGTAAATACTGTAAATTTGTCTCCTTATTTAGAGTGAAATAATGCTTATTTATTCAATAAATAAATTTAAGATGTAAATGATTTATTTACTATTTTTTTTTATAATGTAAATAAGAAACACAATAGAAATTATTTACATGGTGTTTTTGTTGTTTACTGTAATATTTTTTAAACCTTACTATTTATTTTAAAAAGTTTTAAAAATTTGTTATTTGACTCATTCTTTTTTTAAGTTATTATATTGTGTATTTTACTATTTGTTACTATCTTGTTTTACTATTCCTTTGAAATGTAGTTGAAACAACAAAATATAATTTGAACTAACCTTTACATTTAATATTTATAAGAGAAAATATTATAGCATAAGTTAATTGAAATTACATTTTACGGTTAAAATTGTGCTTCCAAATGCTCTATTAGTTGGTGGGTTTGAAGGGGGCTCTCTGTCTTCATGCTTTCTCTTCCTTGTCTTGTCTCTCCTTCGAAACAATTGGATGGACCCTATTTTTCTTTCCATCTCTCTCTCCCTCCAACTAAACATAATCCTAATAAGTAGTTCTTTCTTTCATCCCTAAAAGGCTAATTTTTTTATTGAAAGTCAACACCAATATTAGGACCACATTTCAAAATTAATCGTCATATCTCTACTAAACTTTATTAAATTGTATCTTTATACGATCCAACAATTTAAATTATACCGATTGATATTTTATCAGAGTTTTTTTTTTTCATATTTTGTTTATTTTTTTCTTTCCCAATCTTCTTCACTTTCCCAAAGCATAAGTAAAAAGAAAAAACCAATTTTACAAATTAAAGTTACGATAGGCTTGTCAATTTTATGTCTGTGTCTTTTGTATTACATGAAGTACATAAGTTTCTTTCTTTCTTCCTTCCTTTCTTTCTTTACTTTGAATACAAACCTTGAGCCAAGAGGCCAAGACCACAAGCATGCTGAACCAGTCAACCTATATCCACCTGCAATTACTTCATCAGTCTCTTGGACGATTTATGTATTAGGATGTAATTATTGACTGAGGGAGTCGAAACATCATACCATTTTGATTTTTATAAAAGCTAAATTGTATGAGAAATTTGAGAGCTCACAAATGCGCACATATATTTATATATATAAACACTTTATTTTCATTCAACCACTTGCCTTACTTCAATTGTTGTTCTCACACACTCATTTTGCCACTTCCCATAATCTGCATGAAATTATCAACTATGTACTAATATGAAGCGCAGGTCTAATCTTATTTTCCTTCATTTTCTGGCTACAGGATTCTCAACTGAGTCGAACTTCACACCTGTCAAAACACAGAGAAGCTCCTTTAAACGCCAACAATATCGTCCCAACATGGCCGTGGTTTATCTTCTTGGCAGGCTCAATGACATGCTTAATCTGCAGCGCTATCTCCCACCTCCTCTACTCCCACTCCAAGCGCTTCAACCTCTTCTTCTGGCGCCTAGACTACGCCGGCATCTCCGTCATGATCGTCTCCTCGTTCTTCGCCCCCATCTACTACGCCTTCTCTTGCAACCCATACTCCCGCTCTCTCTACCTCACCTCCATTTCGCTCCTTGGCATTCTTGTCGTCATCACCCTTCTCTCTCCTTCCCTAACCTCTCCTCACTATCGCCCTTTTAGGGCTTACCTCTTCCTTGCCATGGGGTTCTCCGGGGTGATCCCTGCGGTGCACGCCATTGTGCTTCATTGGGGTACTCGTCATATCACTATGGCTATTTTTTATGAGATTGCCATGGCTTTCTTCTATGCTTCAGGAGCTGCTTTGTATGTGAAGAGGGTGCCAGAGCGATGGAGTCCCGGAAAGTTTGATATTGCCGGGCACAGCCATCAGATATTTCATATCTTTGTAGTTCTAGGGGCCCTTTCTCACGGCGTCGCCACTCTGGTTGCGTTTGACCTTCGCAGTGGATCGCCAACTTGTTAATACTATTAATTTGTTAGCCGCGAAAAGCCTTCTAGCTATTTATTAACAGAACATTCTGAATACTTTGATGTTAACAATATTTGCTAAATTTTAACAAGTTCGAGTCGTGATGAGTAGAAGCGCCTTATTATCCGTTCCACGCTTAATTCAGGCTGGGAGCTTGGTGAGGGTTTTCATCATCTGGACTGGAAAATTTTGTCTCTTTTTGGGGGAGAGCAGAAAACTGGTTTCAGGTTCATGAGAGACCGTTAGGTCTTATTGTTGTACTTTGGCATTTGAATATTTCCTTACAATTATAGACATGGTATGACTTTAGGATTACGAGATAAAGTTTTCTTTCTGCTACTCGGACATTTTAGTTTTACTGTAAGGTATAAGAATGAAAGAGATTAACTGAAAGAACAATGCAAGGGGCGACACTTTTTTGTCACGAGGAGCAAGTTTTTAGAGTTTAGACTTAAAGATAAATTTATTAATTGAAAAAAGAAAAAGCAGAGAAAAGCATGCAATCAATGCCGATCTATTACTTGTATACCAAGAAATTTGAATTGATGCAGAGCTTCCAACCATTGAACGTCTCCAAGAGTATATGAGCTGGCAAAGCACAGAACCTCTAAAGCTTATATTGGGTGGTTCTCATCTAACAGAACAAAAATAGTATTGGCAAAAACAAAAAGAAAAATAAAAATTGGAAACTGTCACCAAGGATCTACTCAAAGGATCTTCCTTTAGTTTATTAACTACCGCGTTATGACCTATGAGGCAGTTAACGATTCCCGTCTGATTCTCCAGATAAGCCGACCAGTATTAGCACCATATTCACATCGCACAGGTTTGATTGAAGTCTACTAGCGCCAGATGCATCATAGCAAAATCTTCACCTCTTTATTGCTCCTGTAGGCCCTCACAACCACACAGCCTCGACCTATTAACAGCTTGCCTTCATATCTAAAAGAATTTCAGAATCTTTCTTCCAATTTGTAACTTCAATGACCTCAGCTTCATTGTCACTGTAATCTCCCCAACATTTGGCTGGTTTTTCCTCGACTACTACGATGCTGGCTTCTTTCGCCACAGGAACTACTTCAACTTGGCTTGTTTCACTGTTAGGAGCAGCATTTACTGTACCTACAATTTGATCTTCTTGAGGCTTTTCTTTAGTTGTCTGTGTTTCACAATGGACTTCTGCTAAGGGCTTCTCAGTACTCTCCTCTACAGCAGCTTCAGCAGTGTTGCTTTCGATACCAGTGCTAACATTCACAAGACCTGCTGACTCTACTGAATCAATTGGGGACGTTGGAAAACCGTTTTGAGTAACTGGAAAACCATTTAGTGATGCTGAAAATCCATTTGGAGACAAGGGAATACCATTTGGAGACACGGTATAACCATTTGGAGATATAGGATAACCATTTGGAGACACGGGGTAGCCATGGGGAACCCAAGTTTGGCTCGGCACAAACTCAGCCGCATGTGGGTTCATTATTCGCGGAGGACTGAGATGGTTAGCATCATCAATGTGTTCACCATTGTTGTAACTTGGTTTATTACGTGAAAGCCGAGTTCCAGTTCTGTTGTAGCCACCAGACAACCGTGGACCGTATGGAACCCTGGCTGTTGCTGACTGATGAGGTGATCTTCGGACAGGATTAACTGTGAGCATTATTGGAGCAATGCTAACGGGTGGGGGCAAAATTCCTCCATGCTCTTTGAATCCTGGAACTGGGATAGAACCAAAAACAGGAATCGTTGACGGATTGAACGGAGGTGCAGCCGCGGAGAGTTTCTTTGTCGACTCCTTTCCAGTTTCAGGCCCATCATGCTTTTCTCCTTCAGTTGCCACTGGCTTGCCACCCGTGTCACCATTAGGTAAATCGCACGGGTTTTCATCACCTTCTCCAATTTTGATGTCTGCGTCTACGGCCTCTTTTTCATGCGATAGGTTCGTATTTTCGGTTTCAAGAGATTTGGTGGTCCCTATACCAGGGCGACTTCCTGGTACTGCTGCTTCTGACTGCTCATTTTTTGGGGCGCTGGCGTTTGAATTTTTAGCAGAAACAAGTTTTTCAACTCCAGGAACTGCAACACTGCCAGATTTTGATTCTGTGTCTTCAACCATGGTTTCCGCTTCCATCTCTCCAACAATGACAATCTTTCCCACATCCAAGGATTCTTTTACAACATTATCCTCAACTTTAGCACATTTTTCATCCTCGTTGGAGATTTTAGTTTTCTCCTCAGAAACTATAATCTGTTTCACTTCTACAGGTATTTGAATTTTGTCTACCTCCACGTCCTTTACAATTGTCACCTCACCAAATGGGGCATCTGCAGTGCCAGTCTCCTGGCTCACCTCCGAGCTTTGTTCGGTGGGAGAACCATCTTTTAGCAATTGGCCAGTCACTGCCTTCACAATTGTCCCAGGTCGAGCAAGGGCAACTTCTTTGTAAGAAAAAAATTTTCCAGCCGCCCGAACACTAATTTGACTTGCAGTAGGAGCAGATTTGACGACTGGATCTACTGAAGCTGGGCTAGCTGGGGCTGACTTTGGGTTTGATTGCCTCTCTGTTCCCCCATTAGCTGGCAAAGCAGGGTTAGCTTGCTTCGGACTGAAGCTTGCACTCTTACTAAACTTTTTGGTTACAGGAAGAGCATCACCGGCAGAAGTATTAGGCTCATTTGGCGATGTTTTTGCTGACGTAAAATTAGTGGATTTTCCTCGGTATCTTTGAGTCTGGGATGCATTCATAAAGTTAGTATTCAGTTTTGCCAGACTTGGCCGCCTTGAACCGGAGGGCTTGCGCCCTGCAAGTGAGCGACTCTTGGGAATTGCTTCTTGCCATCCTTCATCTGAGATGTCATCCTCAGCCAAATCATCATTTGCATTCAGTATGCCTGGTTGATCTGGTAGGCTTGAATCAGGTTTCTCATCTCTCAGTTCTGCAAATTTAACTTCAGATTTGTTTTCTTTATCACGTGAACTCTCAGCAGTTGGAAAACTAGCGACCAAGAGTTCATCCTTCTGATACTCATTGGAGAATACTTCCCAATTTTGCCCAGATTTGCCTTTGACCTGCGTGGTAAGGAGAAAATTTTCTTCCCTTTCAGGTTATTTCAGCAATTTATGACCTTACACATAGAAGATTAAAACCAGGGACAGTTACATGACCTTTGAACGAGCTCTCTTTTGTGCTTCTCTTGCCTTCATATCAGCATCTGGGGTTATATAATCCAAAAGGTCCGACACACTGATCAAAGAAAATGAAAAACGTTAAAGCTAATTGTCAAAATCAACTTCTTGGGCAGCAAAAAGAAGCCCAAAATAAAATAATTTTGATAGATACTAGAGGCCAGTTAAACACGATTATTGATCAGATTCATTATCATGAGCGTGCATCAAACTTGTAATTGAAAAAACTTGTTCATCAGTAAAACAATTCAAATAATTGTACCAGAGAAAAGCTATTACTGCTGACTTTTAGACGACGAAGCCCCTTGATTGAGCAATTAATCATTTATGTACGAGCTTAATCTGCTTGCTGGAGGTTAAGCTTAATCTGGTTATAATGAGTACCTTAAATGACCTTTGCTGGAGATTGAGGCATCTGCTTTTGGAGTACCATTGCGAGCAGCTTCTTGCTGCTCCAAAGCCTTGGACTCGAAATACTCAAGCCACGCCGCAGCATCCTAGAAAATTTCATTTTTGTCATAATTGAGAAACAAGGATCAGGAAAGGAAAAAAAAAGTGTCAAATGAGCCTAATACTACCTGTGTGCGTAGATCCTCAGACCCAAGCTTCGCCTGCAGAATTTGTAGGGTAGTTTGTTCATGTTGAACACTTAAAGAATAAGCTTCCATCAAAGAGAGGGCAATGGCTATAGCATGATAGCTAGCAGCAGTCTGAAAAAGAAAATAAGAACATGAGTTAGGTATGGAAAATTACAAACACATGAAGATAATATTACAAAAATACAAAGTCCATGAGATTGAAAAATGACATGTGAAAGTAGGGTCAAAGACTCAAAGATAATAGAGGAAAGTAGCTATTTTGAGTGTGTTAAACCTCATTAAGAGGCAGAGAACACTTGTATTCTAATTTTATGATCGTTTGGTGGCTTGTGTTAGCTTGATATTCTAATCCAGAAAGTGGTTCAATCCAATGTTTCTTTTTCTTTTTTTCCTTTTTTTTCTTCTTCTTTTTTGCTTTTTTCTTTTTTTTTTCCCAGCGTTTTAGTTCATGCACTACCTACAAGATTTTAAAATGATAACAAACTACATTTTATCTTGCAAACCAGGATAAAGGTTTATATTGACATCTGCCTAGTTCTTAGAAACTTGCATCAATAATTTAGAGAAAGCAAGAGTGAGACCTGTATATGGTCAGCTCCAAGTAGCCTTTGATTACATTTCAGGGCCTCATGGAGATACCTCAGAGCAACATGGACATTCCCCAAACCTTCTTCCATCATAGCTACATTAATGTAGGTGGCAGCAGTGTTGGGATGAGACGGCCCGCATGTTAAGTGCAAAAGATACAATGCACGATTGACATACCTAGAATATGGAGGGAAAAAAAGTGAGCTATAGAATATTATTGGCCAAGTTAACATTGAAAATGTAAAGCAAATGTATAAGTTTTGTCATCTCCAATTGGTATGCCATTATAGGAAGGTTTGGATTTCTTTACAGCATAGCAAATGAATTATTGGTGTCAAAGAATCTTATTTGCCCCAGCCGGCACTTAAACCTGCACTTTCAATCCAATAACTCTACAGTAATCAACTAAGTTAATATTTTGAATACAAAAAATTTGGACAATGAATTGCAACAATAGGAAAAAATTATCAAAAAGTACACAAAGGCAATGAAGAACTGAGGATAGCTATTGCGCTGTAATGAGCTATACTTATAAAATTAGGATGAACACGAGAGCATACTTCAGGGCCAGTTCTGTATGTTGAAGCCGATAGTAGAAAACAGCTAGATCCCCGTAACTTTTCATTGTATCAGGATGATCAAGTCCAAGCTCTCTCTCATTAATATCCAGTGCTTTTTGCTGATAAATGGTAGCCTGGTTCAAAGAAACAAAGTCGTTGAATTAATGAATTATCTGTGAAACAGGTTGGCCAATCAGAAATATCATGGAAAGATGTGGCTAAAATATGACATTTTGACACTTCAATTTAAGTAATATAAAGTGGACAATTTTGTATTACATGACACAGATAGGATAGAACCATATGCAGCGTGGATGACTAGTTTGTGGTAAATGCTTTGCAAGGATATACCTGATTGAAGTCCCCTGTATGATAGAGCACAACAGCCAGAAGACTATATGCTCCTGCCGTCATTCGATGATAAGGACCACATACTGATACGAGTTTTGCAAGTGCCTTGATGATTGGATACCAAAGAGTGGTTCAATCAACTATTGGAGCCAGACCCATGATATTAAGGCAAAACGAGCAAGTCACTACATACCTTGGTTCCATAATTAACAGCATCCTCCAATTTGCCTTTGTCCAAGGAAGTTTTGGATGATTCCAACAGTGTACGGCCATCAGCAGATGAACAGGCAACATGCTACGCATGACACCACAAGTTAACTATTGCAAGTGAAACGCCCAAAGGAAATGCAAATACCAATTCACTAGATTGTATAGTTACCTATGCAGGAATTTACCTTGTATACAGGGACCATGCTTATGATATCTGCTTTACGAAAAGGAGATGCAGTGTCCATCTCATAGTCCCTTGGGACAAGCTCCAGTCCAACCTGATGAAGGATTTTTAAGTAAAAAATCCTAGAGCAGGAACTCATAAAAAAGCAAAACGGTCCAGTCATGTCTACCTTGTGGCACAATCCTCGGAGAATAGCACACTTTCTTAAGTCATGGCCGCTTTCGTGTTTCCATTGCCACCCAAATCTTTTTAAAAGGAAAGTTTCCACCCAGTTCCACTTTAGGTTCTCGTCATCTGTATATTGTGCATTGCCATTTTCAACAGATGGAGTCCCCAGCAATATATTTAAACATGATGCTATTGATGCAGCCAAGTCAGCAACATTATGAACTGCCGCTATCACAGCTTGTAGTATGTGTTTGTACGCTCTCACAATCATCTCATGTACGCAAAGTGATTGCACATGTGGGAGCTTATCAGCAAGTTCAACCTGTTATGACAGGGTAAACCATAGGAAAATATTTTAAATATGGTATTTGTGGCAAAATGGTATTGAAAAGTTTTCTGTACTTTCAATATTTCTCTGTATCGTTTACACATGCCTCTATCTGATTATATAAAAGAGATTATACAGACTGAAATAAGGAACTAGCTAAATAAGGAAAAACTAAATACTTTAATCTTTGACTTTCTCTCAATCATATCCTTGACCTCTAGGATCAGCTATATACAGATTTCTAGCACTAATTATATCACAAAACATAAGGAAGAATAAAATACAATAAAACCGTATCTTCCAACACTCCCCCTCAAGCTTGGTGAATATAAATCATCTATTCGCAGCTTGCCAATAATCTCTTGAAAAGTACCACTGTTGAGTCCTTTTGTCAGTACATTTGCTAATTGAACGCCTGTGGGAACATATGAAGTACAAATCAGCCCGCTTTCTAGTTTCTCCTTGATGAAATGCTTGCCTATTTTGATGTTTTTTGTTTGCTCGTGTTGTATTGGATTATGTTCAATGCTAATGGCTGACTTATTGTCACAATAGAGTCTCATTGGCCCGCTCCATTTAATCTTTAGGTCGTCTAGTATAATTTTCAACCATAACAATTCACAGACTCCTTGAGCCATTGCTCTAAACTCAGCTTTTGCACTCAATCAGGCTACAACATTCCATTTCTTGTTTCGCCATGCTATTAAATTTCCTCCGAGGAAGGTACAATAACCTGTAGTAGACCTCCGATCTACAAGAGACCCTGCATAACACGCATCAGTGCAGGCTTCAAGAGCAAGTTCGGAGTTTCTCTTAAATATTATTCCTAGAGAGCAAGTTCAGAGTTTCTCTTAAACATTATTCCTTCTCTAGAATAGGTTTTGAAGTAACGAAGCACCCTGTAGACAGCTTGAAGATGGACCTCCTTAGAAGCATGTGTAAATTGACTAACAACGCTGAGAGTATGCTACATCTGGCCGTGTATGAGAAAGGTAGATAAGCTTTCCAACCAATCTCTAGTTCATCTCTCTGTCTACCGCTTAATCTTCAGCAGCTTCTCCAAGTCTATGGTTCTGCTCAATGGGTGTTGCAATTGGTCTGCTTACTAACATTCTTGTTTCCTTCAGGAGATCAATAATATACTTTTGTTGAGAAATAAAGATTTCTCCTCTGGAATGCGCCACTTAAATTCCAAGAAAATACTTCAATCTTCTCAAGTCTTTTGTCAGGGAATATGATTAGTGGGCATAATTTGTGGGATTGGTCAAATATGTATATAGCATAATTTGTGGGATTAGTCAAATATGTATATATGGCATGTGCTGATTATAGGCTGATTTGGATAGGATTTGATTTAAATTTCTTTTTCTATTTTTGGTGTATTTGAGCCTATAAAAGGCTGGCTTCTTGTACAGAGAAAGTAAGGAGAAAAAACTGATTCTCATTCTATTATTTCTCTTCAGTTTGTCATGGTATCGGAGCCCTGAGCTTCATTTTTGGGAAAATATTTCATCAGGTTTTTTTTTTTCATTTTCTTTGTTGTTCATACTTGGTGGTGTGGGCA
>CAMOHE010025106.1:2818-23347 GCA_946598075.1 Artocarpus hirsutus
CTTAATTTGTACTTTTGAATATGGTCACTGTCTTTAGACATCAAATTTGCTTGTTGTTGAGAATGCTTTATGTATTATCATCTTATATTTTCTACAAATTTTCTTCACTTAAAAAAAAAAGGTCCAAAAAATTACATTAGGCAATAGTATAGATTTAAACCGCCTAAACCCGCCCGCAACCACCTAAAACCAAACCGAAACCACCCGCCATATGGTGGGCTGTTTGCGGGTTAGTTAATCGCCAACCCGCCATCCTAAAAAACCGCACCGCACCCGCTCAAAAACCGCAAAACCGCCCGTTGTTCACCCCTAAGAGAGATAGTGAGTGAGAGCAAGAAAGAGAGAGTGTTGGACAGTGCGTGGTATGGTGACGACTACATAGAAAGAGAAGAAAAGGACTAGATGGACCATTGAATTAGGTAAAATTGGTTTACATGCCCATATTTTTGTGATGTTACCTTAAAGTTGCAGTAGTGTTATCTTTTCTTCTCACATGTTATGTTGTCGTTCACAACAACACAAAGACACACTTTTACGTTAAAGAATAATTTAAAACGAAATTGAATTTTATGACTTAACCATGCCGAAGTACAGATTATTACAATATTGTCCAGTCAACCAAGCTCCTTCACCGACGTTAGTCGGTTCCTCATTGATTAAACTCAATCCATTTATTCAAATCAAAGACATGTGGAGCTCCAAAAAGCAATTAAAATAACCATAGAGCCTAAAACATACGTGATGTTAGGGAAAGACAGTTGGAAGGTAAGGACCAAGCTCCTATATATATATATCGACTAAAATATGAATTATTTAATATTGTATGGAACAGAAAAAAAGATTTCTTTTTTAAGTTTATTATTTTATTTTGTTTACAATAAAACTATTTTGTATTTAGTTAACTGATTTTCTATAATTTTTATTTTTATGAAGGGCGTATAATCGACGGGAAAAATATATAGCCAGATAATTAATAATAAAGAACAATTGGTTTTGAACAATAAATGTCTTTTATACTGTTACGTAGGCTTTAAACCATTAAGGCAGTTTCAAGCTATAAAAATGATTGAAATTAACGTTTGGTAAAATAATAACTTAGGAGGTTTAAACCATAGGTTTTAAACCGTTTTAAACACCTAAAATCTAAATTTTGTTTCCCTTTAAATTCAAGCAATTTTTAACCTTTTTCTAAAGCAAAATCATTATCATTCTCATTTTTCCTTCATAAACTATAGTTTTTAAACATCAGTTTAAGTTTTAAACCATTATTCTTGTTTTGAATTGGCTCGTTTTGAACTTCTACACTCCAAATGCTAGTTGAAAACAATTATTAAAACTATACAATTTAGAACCCACAATTCAAACCATACAGTTCTAAACCAAACCATTCCGAACCCGCACATCGAATGAATCCTGACATCCAACTATAGCAATTAATAGGGTGTTTGGCAAGTCAGTTCGGACCATAGTCTGGACTACTTTTTCGGTTATAAATAATATAAAGCTCTCACATGCTACAGTAACAATAATTTAAAAAAAAATCGCTGTAGTATAAAGTTTTTACATGTTACAATAAAAACAGTTTTAATTAATGGTTCTAACTACTTTGCCAAACACCCTATAAATACTTATATTTTAACAAAGCAAAATTGAAAAAATATTTTGAAAAATAAAGGATATTAGGAAGTATTGAAAGCTTTTTTGTTAAATTAATTCCTTTTGACAATGAATTCCAAAAGTTTTTTTTAATCCAAAAAATAAGTAATCAAAATTTGGAATAATTTGAGTTGTTCTAGCTCGAAAAGCAATCAATCTACTTTGATTATTATTGCGATTTTTTTTTCATAATTTCTTTATAAGTTATATTTTATATGTTTAATAAATTTATAAAAATTATAAATTATATTAACTTATAATTATATTATGTTATACATTAACTTATATAACATAATTTGAAAAAATTCACCATCTCAAATTTTACAAATTTGTTGTTGTTTGGTTTCTAATATGAGGGTAGTTGTTGAAGAGTTAGGATTGCCGAGTTTATTGGAGATGACTAGCACTATAAGGGAAATTGATGTGAATAATGCCTTCTTGAAGGGAGATCTATATGAGGAGGTTTATTTACAACAGCCTTTGGGTTTTGAGGATCCTCAAAATTCAACTCTTGTGTGCAAACTTCACAAGTCCTTATATGGTCTCAAACAAGCTCCAAGAGCTTGGTTTAAAATTATTTCAAGCTCATACCATGCTAGGTTTCTACTCTATAAAATTAGATCAATTATTGTTTATTCAAATAACATTTGAATAGATAATATTTTTTTTGGTTTATGCGGATGGTGTTTTGGTCACAGATAGTAGCGACACAACTATACAGGCACTTATTAAGTAGTTGAATAAAAATTTTGCTCTTAAGGATTTAGGCAAAGTGGAATACTTCTTAGGCATTTAAGTATAAAGAACAGCCATTGGCTTGCATTTGTCACAGTCCAAATACATAAAGGACTTGCTATGTAAAATAAAATGCAATACGCACATAGTGTGACAACACCAATGACTATAGTTTTTGGAAGTAATTGTGTTCAAGATATGCGACTTTATAGGAGCACCGTGGGAGCATTATAGTATGATACTATCACAAGGTCAGAGTTGTATTCATCTGTGAATAGAGTTTGTCAACTTATTCAAAGGCCTTTAAAAGCTCATTGGAAGACAGTAAAGCATGTACACAGAAACCTGCCAGGAACTATAGACTATGGACTTCATTTTTCTGAACCCTCTACAATAGCTCTTGACTTAATTGGATATAGAGATGCTGATTGTGTTGGCTTGTGTAAAACATAGCGGAATAGAGTTTTAAAATTTTTCTTAAATTTTTAAAACCCTTCTCATGATGCTACATACAAATAATTAAATAGGCACAAACTTATGGGTTTGGCAATAGCTCTGGATGATCAAGTGTTCCAAAACCTTCAGATCTTCTTTGTTATTCTTCTCCTTCTAGATCAACCAATGTGTACGCATTAGTGAAATCTCTTGGATTATCTCTACAATATCTCCTTCTAGCCTTTCTTTTCAATAGAAATTCTTTAAACTCTAAAGCGGATAGCTAAAGAAATATTAGATGGAAGCTAGAGAATAGTCTCATAGAAAATAGAACCTCCAAGGCCTATTTATAGACATACTGGCGAGGTGGTTAGAAGAAAATCTCCAGAGAGATTTTCTTGGAGAGAATCATGTCCACTACTAAGGTGGTTGGGCATAATCTGTCATGTCTCCAATAAGAGAATGACACATGTCCCGACTACATGATTCAATGTAATTCTATATTTTTCCAGAATTTGTCCGAGATTTGATTTTGGTTCGAACTGAGATATCATTTATTTTAACTTTTAAAATAAATATCTTCCATAATTTTCTCATTTTTTTAAATTATCTTATAATTCAAATAATTATTTGCAAAATCTATTTCTACTCTTAAAAAAGATTTTTATCTACTACAAGATAATAAATGAATTACATGAAGATCACATGTTCTATTTGAAACTTAAATCATGGATGTAGTGCCATCTTGAACACGCAGAGTTCCAGTATATGGTGCTACACATAGTCCTGGTGGATTGCTATGTGAAATTATGATTTTGCCCCTGATGATGAAATTAATCCAAAAAAATTTTCATTGATTCATTTGAATGTTTTTTTGTGGAGCTAGCATAGGGACCGAATGGGCACACATAATTTAAGGTCAAATAATTATGTATAATTTAATTATCTCATAATTAAATTAATAATAATTATTAACTTCAGTTTGCACTACTATCGGAAACCGAGGTTGCACTCTTAAATTATATACAAAATTATAGGGAACCTGAAACCTCAAATGTAGTCAACAATGTTGTCTATTGATATAACCATTTACCATGCGATAATACCCTTCACAATAGTATTCACAGTTATACTTTTCTATACAATCTCTCTAATTACTTTTTTATCAATGAGTTCTATTAATTCTTTAATGGATGACTTTTTTATGAACAAATTTTAAATAAGGAATTTGGATAATATTCGATATCCCATATCAAATAGCAAGATTTCTACATCCAAGTTTCCCAATTAATACTCACAAGAATGTTATTTTAATACCTTATCTTGTAGGAGTTATGGATTCCATACCTGTAAATAATGTTCTTAGCTATCTATATTAGTATATCTCCAATATACCAAGATATAGATCATGGATGTTATAGATCTCACTCATTACCAATAAAAAAAAACATAGTAAAGAGATGTGAGTCCACTAATCACCTTAAGATTAAGGTAAAATCCATAAAATGATCTTCAATGATAGAATTCTAATTTCTTATTACTGAATTACACAAGAAATTAAAGGGTATGTTTGTTTTATGCATTCTTTGAATTCAATAGACTCAAATTTAGATTCGAGTATCAAGAATCATTTAGATACATATTTGTTTCCCCCAAAATCTGAATAATTTGAATATCAAGAATCCAAGTTTTTAGAGTTCTCATCTCCCCTCAAACTTTTAATACTCGGATATTTTTACTATAGTAAAAATTAAAATTCTCTCTCCTATATTTGAGGGAAAAAATCATAACTTCTTTATTTGATATCCAATTAAGATGATTCTTTTTTTCACTGTGTTCCTAATGAAGAGAGGAATAAATCAATATCCATATTGCATATTTTTTAAGATCATTAACATTAAGATTTTATTAGATTTATTAATAAATCAAAAACTATCTTCACTATCTCTCCAAACACCAATTCCAATTTTATTCCATACTCAGATTAAAACTTAAATACATATCTAAACGTCAATTTGAATAACAATCACTAACTCAAATCCTAATTCAAATCATACTAACTCAAATTAAATCACTAATTTGAATCCATTTACCAAACGGACCCAAATTCTATCTTTGTTTAGGTTCAATGTATTTCAAACACACTGATGTCTCCATTCAGTAATCACCATTACTATAATTCATATAAGATTATTCCACCAATTTAGGAACAGATGAGATTACAATCTTAAGCAAGATAAAGTGCTCAGCTTTATTTACTAATTGTAAACAAAAGTTTATACTAAGTATACATAATCATATTCTCTATATTATGAACTCTTTACATACATGATTATGGACTAGTATAAGTGTTGAAACCTTTATGATATTTGCATACATATATATCAGCATATATATGATGGAGCATCAATGAATATTATTTATTAATAATGCAATACTTTATTTCTCATAATGCTCAATTAGAATAAAACGACATGCTTTAAAAGAACCAATCCCAACAATCTTCCACTTACGTTAAAGCATGAGTGACATCTCTGAAATTCTTGTACCTTTAAAATTGATCCTCAAAACTTTTTGTCAATAAAGTTTTTTGCAAACAGATTAACAAGTTGTTCTCCCAAGTTGAACTTATAGATTGTCACCTTTCCCAATTACACTATCTCATTATATGATTTCCTCTTTTATAACTTCTTTGTTCTTTTGTATTTGCAATCATCGCAGTATCACCATAGTATCACACCATTGCTTAGCCAAGGTTAGGGATAACCTTAAAATCCCTCAAGAAGTCATGGAGCTAAACATCCTCTTTTTGCAGCTTCCCAACATACATCATGTTCAAATTTTATGGTAGAGTTAGCAACTCAAAATTGCTAAATACTCTTCCATATTATAGCTCCACCATAAAAAGATAAACATAAAGTCCAAAATAGTCTTTCTCGAATCCACATTAGATTGAAAATCTGAATCTATGTAACCAATAAGAGTAAGATCCAACCTTGGGTACACTTTTTAAATTCTTGTTCTCCAAAGATACTTAAGAATATGCATTACTACTCTTAGTGATTTTCACTTGGATTCGATTAGTACCAACTAACAATTCCAACTGTATAATGTATGCCCAATCTTGTACATAGTATAGTAAATATAAGACTTCCAACTACTAACACATATGGATGTCTTTACATTCTTTTAACTTTCCTAGGAGTTATTGGAGACATATCCTTTAGAAAGTGTTAATCCATGTCTTATGGGCTAAAAGCCCTTTGGAATCCTTCACAAAATACTTTTCAATACTTTATCTATGTATTAGGCTTGAGATTAAGTTACCAGCTCATTATTCATATCTATAAAGAGTCGGATACTTAGAACATAGCTAGCTTCTCCTAAGTCTTCCTTCTAGAATTGTTTTGCCAATCATTCCTTGACCACTATTAGTGATTCTACATCGTCATCGATGGTTAGAAAATCATCAACATAAAGAACTAGATAGAGTACTCTTTTGTCCTTTAATTCTCTTGTAGATGCATGGTTCATCTACTATTTGATCAAAAACATAAGACTTGATCACCTGATCAATCCCAATGTACCATGATCTAGAGGCTTATCTGAGTCCGTAAATGGATCTCCGCAACTAACAATCCTTTTACTATTGCACTCTTTGATGAACCCCTTTAGCTGTACCATGTGAATGGTCTCTTAAATCTAGATACATCCAATGGGCTTAATCCTTTCATCTACATCAACAAGTTCCCAAAATTTGTTCATATACATGGATTCCAATTCATGGTTCGTCGTATCTTGCCATGTTTTAGAATCAACATCTATCATAGCTTAACTATAGGAGATAGGATCCTTGATATCATCATCATCAAAGATGCTACATTAGCTTCTCCAATTCCAATGTGATGATGTGGCTGTCTAACAACCCTCCCACTATGACATATCATCCTGGGTTGTTGTTCTAAAAGTGTGGTCTCACTTTCTTCGACAAGTCTCATAGGAATGATCACATCATTCTCATGACTTTTTGGGATGATCTTATCTCCTACTAATTCCTCTAGGGTGACTTTACTTTGAGGTTTATGGTTCTTCGGATATTTTTCTTCAAGAAACAAACACTTTATTATCTTGAATACTATAGAAGAAACCATCATGTATTCCAGTTGGTTACTGTAGTATGTGATTCCAACTTATCCATCTTTGGCATGAGCTAGACACCCCCACAAACGTAAGTGGCTTAGACTAGGTTCAAAATCTAATCCTAAATTTATATGGTCTTAGGAACAAATATAGAAGGAACTATAGGAAATTGATATTTTGCAAATTGTAGAGCCTACCCCTAAAAGGATATTGGAAGTGATGAACCACTCAACATAGGTCTCATTATGTTGAGCAAAGTTTTATCTCTTCTCTCCACAATGCCATAATGTTATGGCATCCCTAGTGCAGTGAGTTATGACAAATTTCCTTATCTTATAGATGATTGCTAAATCCAACATCCAAGTTTTTCCACCACAATCCAAATGAAGTGTTTTGATTTGCTTACCTAATTTTCGCTCAGAATTCTCTAAACTTTTCAAAGGTTTCTAATTAGAAATACATTAGGTATGCATATCCGTCTCCAATAACCTGTACATTTAAACATCTAAGTGTACTAGCTCGAGAAGATCATTGGCCCTGTAATCTTTTCTCCGAGAAAGGTCTCTTGGTCACTTTACCTTCTAGACAAGATTACAGGTCAGTATAGGTTTAACCATTGACTCCCGATGAGGTTCATCTTTAAGTAACTTTTCTATCTTGTTTAGGTTAATATGACCCAGTCAAAGGTGCCATAGTCATCATACAACTTTTGTCTTCTAAGACTTAATTCATCTTATTGCACAATTACAGTATTATGCAGTGAATAGGAATAGGGAGTTATAAATTGCCATAAGTATCATCAGAACATATCAAAATATTATCCTTAAAATAGAAACTTTTTTTTATTAAAAGGAAATAAAACATTATTGCTTCAACAAAACCAAAAACTAAAATCAACTTCCTATTTAAAATAGGTACATAATAGCAATAGTTTAATGTTCTTAAAATAGAGTATTACGACTCCCGCTACAATAGCTAAAACTGACTTCTTGTGCCTACTATTGTCATGAATTCTTCATGATGCTTCCTTGGTTCTCGAAACCCATGTAAAGAAGTACAAACATGATTAGTGGCTCCAAAATCTACAATCTAGGTATTAGTAGATTTTTCTATTAAACTTGTTTTTAAGAAAAGTACCATACCTTCCTTGCTTTTCATCGTAGCAAGAAAATCTGTATAGTTCCTCTTCCACTGACCTTCTTTCTTGCAATGGAAACACTTTCCTTTGCTTTTTGGGTTTGCTTTCTTCTTGGCAGTCTTATTCTTCTATCCCAAGGTAGCCTTGCCTTTGTTGCTCTTTTTCTGCTTATTTTTTATCTTAAAAGAACTAGCAATAGCCACATGAGCCTCTCTAGACTTAGACTTCAGCATGCTCTCAAAAGTTTAAAGCTTAGTCATAAGTTCGGTGAGGTTCAAGTTCAACTTGTTCATGGCATAATTACTCTTAAACGGGATAAATGTATCAGGGAAGGTTTCCAAAGCCATATCAACTTGAGTCTATTAGTCAATCTGTGAGCCATTGA
This sequence comes from Artocarpus hirsutus, assembly GCA_946598075.1. Lineage (NCBI taxonomy): Eukaryota > Viridiplantae > Streptophyta > Magnoliopsida > Rosales > Moraceae > Artocarpus > Artocarpus hirsutus. The sequence continues at coordinate 11,308 of CAMOHE010025106.1, forward strand.
TTTCTGCTTCATTGAAGAAGTTCACCATCTTAAGCATATCTTGCCTCAAGGAAGAATTTGCTTTCTTGCGGCTATTCATAATAGCTTTAACGGCATCAAATTGCATATGCTTGTTTTTTTTTCTCCTCAAACATGGCTTGGAGTGATGCAATGATATCAACAGCAACCCTCAAGTTTAGATGTTTCTGCTATAATACGTTCGACATAGAAGCCAACATGTAGTAGCAAGCTATGTCATCAAATTGGAACCACTTATCACATGCATCCTTGGTATTCTTAGAAGCATTTGGCCTAGGCTCAGGTGGGCACTCGTTTAAAAGCACAAATTTGTGCTTTTCAGCAATAAGCATAGTCGACAAAATTTTCACTGGTCAATTTGTTTTGACTTAAGATAACATATAAGTGGTTGAAAGACATTATGATTGAAAATAAGTATAAACATAATTAACAAAGATTGCAAATATCATACGAGACAATTATATTTAGTAAAATACATATAAAGTAAGCAAAACAAAAATGCATGGATGTATGAAACCTAGGAAAATATATCACTATAATGGTCAACACCAGTATCCATGGGTATATGGATCACTATGGGCAATTACGTGCGCCACTAACCATGCCAGGTCATTCTTGATTGAATTTAACCACCCAATATCTTATATTTGGCTAAATCAACTATCGTATCTTTGCTCCATAACCTTCGTCAGTAGGAACTTGTTCTACGAGTATACTGATAGGTTCCTATTGAGTGTACAACCATCATTTCATACTCTAGTGATTTTCACCCATTGAGTGTCCCCCGATCAAGCATAAGCTAATAACCAGTTAGAGAAATTATCCTTTAGGGAGGTAGAATAAAGCTTGGTAAAAACAGCTCTCGTAGGGAACCGGCCACTCATCACTCTTCTCGTACTAACAACGGAGACCATAGGGTTCTTACACAAAACGCTCTCCTAACAAAACGTTTTGTTGTGAGATTCGTACACCTACTTAAGTTTTGGAATTTCAGGTTTCTTGAATTTATTTAAAATAAATTCAATTTGCAGTTTTAAGACAACTAATCACATTAGATTCCTAAAACTACGTGATGCATGAACATATTATTATGAGCAGCACTCACTATCCTATATGGCATGTTATTAATAATTATAAGTATGGCAATCAAAGCATATGAAATATGTTATCAAACATAACAAAAATTGCCAATTAACGATCACAACCATAATACCATAGTTTTTACCTACAAATATAGAAAATTAAAAGAAAATCTATGATGATCTCCAAAGTCACGATCTTCTTTGAGTAGTCTTCTTTGGTTGTGTTTGATTTTGTCATCTCTTTTGTGCTCCACAAGCATTAATGAAATTACCCAAGTTCTAAAACTCTTTAAAAAATTTAATTTTGTTAATTCTTAATTTTTAAATTTAATTCTAGTTAATGATCTCATTTTTGAAGCTCGTTCAAAAATATCACTTTTATTTTAATAAACAAGAAATTTAATTATAGATGACACTTATCTAAATATTAAATTCCTCCTATTAATGTAAGATAAAGTTAATTAAAATACTCTAAGATCTTTTAAAGATCTCAAAATCTTTCCATAATCTAATTTAAATCTCCAAGATTTTATTTGGATAACAAAATCTTTCAATAATCCAATTTAAATCTCCAAGATTTTATTTTGGATACTTTGAAACACTTTTCAAATTTGAAAAATATTAGTAATTATTTGAAAATACAAAAAATTGATCTTGCATCAATTTAAATTTTCAAATTCAACAAATTTTAAACTCTTTAACTTTTGAAGAAAGTGAGGCGGCAAAAATAATCTAGCTATCATGCGTGGCGGCAAGAAGGTAGAGGAGGTGATGCCAGCAGCAGCTAGACAGCCATGGCCTACACATTTTGTGCACGAGTTGCTGCATGCTGGGCTTGGCAAGGCTAAGTTTAGTGCCTCTGATGGGCACAAATCTGTGCACTCGTGGCGCCTGCTGGTCTCAGCGTAGGGCTCGATTGTCTTTCTACCATGTGTAAGAAGCGCGCAGCAAGCATCTGGTTCGTGCTTGTGGCACACGGACTTGCTGCCGGTTGCACCTAGGGTGAGGCCTATGGTTCCACTAGGGTTTTTCTTAAAAACCCAAATTCAATTTCTTGTCCAACAGGAAATCAAAGTTGAACCACTAAATTGCTAATTACTATAATTAATTAAAATTAAACAAATTGGGTATTCTTTCATTATCTTCAAACTTCAACTGCCACCACTTTCGAGAAGAAATTACATAGAAAATCTTATACCATTTTTGGCTTACAAAAATTTCTATGAAAGCAGTATACAATTAGTAGGGAAATTACAATGATGATAGACCGCCCCTCTAGTAAGTTAAACACAATAACAAAATTACAAAAAAATCTCTAAATGAAACATAACTGGCATAATTAAAATAAATATCAACCGTTGATATAAATAAGTTTTAACATGCACATAAAAATTAATAACAATAGAATTCATACATCTCACGCATATTTCATAATCACATGTAGAACTTGAATTGCTATCTCTCCAAAATACAATTATCATGCAAATAAACCATATACATCTCATGTATATAAAGAAGGAGATCGGAGGAGTCGATTATTGTATGTAATATAATCATGAGTTGGCTCTGATATAGTTGTTGGGTTGTGGGCCCAAAAACTTGTAAAACATAGCGAAATAGAGTTTTAAAATTTTTCTTAAACTTTCAAGATTCTTCTTATGATGATACATACAAATAATTGAATAGACACAAACTTACAAGTTTGGCAATAGCTCTAAATGATTAAGTGTTCTAAAACCTTTAGATCTTCCTTGTTATTCTCCTCCTTCTAAATCAACTAGTGCTTAAGCACTAGTGAGATCTCTTGGATTATCTCTGTAATATCTCCTTCCAACCTTTTATCTTTGTAGAAATTTTTTAAACTCTCAAGAAGAGGGCTAAAGAAACACTAAATGAAAGTTAGAGAAATGTCTCATGGAAAATAGAATCTCTAAGGCCTATTAATAGAAAAACTGTCTAGGTGGTTAGAACGAAATCTCCAAAGAGATTTTCTTAGAGAGAATCACGTCCACCATAAGGTGGTTGGGCTTGATTTGTTATTTCCCCAATAGGATAATGACACGTGTCCCAACTACCTGATTCAATGTAATTATGTATCCATCTAGAATCTGTCCAAGATCCGATTTTGATTCAAACGGAGATATTATTTATTTTAACTTTTAAAGTAAATATTCCATGATTTTTCAATTATTTAAATCATCTCATAATTCAAATAATTATCTATGAAATCTATTGCAACTTTTAAAAAAGATTTTTATCTGCTACAAGATAACAAATAGATTACATAATGATCTCTTTTTTTGAAACTTAAATCATAACTATGGCTCCACCTTGGACTCCCAAAGTTCTAGTGTGTGGCGCCACACACAGTCTTTGTGAACTACTATGTGAAATTACAATTTTGCCTTGAATTACGATATTAATCTAAGAAAATTTACATTGATTCATTTGAAAGAATCTTGTGGAACTAGAAAGGGGGCCGAATGGACATATATAATTTAAGCACTAATAATTATTTATAATTTAATTATCTCATGCATAAATTAATAATAATTATTAAGTCCGGTTTATGCCACTATCAGAAACTGATGTTGCATTCTTAAATTATATACAAAATTATTTATAAGGAACCTTAAATACCAAATGTAATCAACAAGGTTATCCATTGATATAATCATTTGCCATGCGATAATACTTTCTACAATAATATTCATAATTAGAGCTAGGTTTATAATTTTCCTTATAACCTCTCTAATTACTTCTTTATCTATAAGTTCTATTAATTCTTTAATGGATGACCTTTTTATGAACAAATCATAAATGAGGAATTTGGATAATATTTGATATCCTATATCAAATAGCGAGGTCTCTACTTTCAAGTTCCCAAATTAATATTCATGGGAATATTATCTGAACATCTTATCTTGTAAAAGTTGTGGATTCTGTTAGACGTGTATGCCTTAAGGAGTAAAAATGTAATATATTTTTGGAGACATTTTTGTCAATAAAGAATTCATTTATTATATATGTACCAATTCTTGTCCTCTTTATGTTCATATTTGTTGAATGTATGTTAAACAAACAATAGTCTAAGATTATCGGTCTAAACCTTTAAGAATTAGGCATATGATGGACAGATTATACAGAAGACATGATTCCTAAGGTGACGATCTAAATCATAAGATCCTCAATCAAGGGAATAAAGTTGGATGCTTTATTCATATAAAGATTATTATATTGTCTATATCCTTATTGGAAGATAGTTTGTCTTGACCATCGGAGGTGGACTCCGTGAATAGAAACATTGGCACGTTGTCATAGGTGACGATATGTTGGATCAAGACATAAAGTGTATTGATTTGGATTAATAATTCTGTCTCGACAAATCGATTCACTTTAGACAATTTTTGTATTGTATCTTAATCCTGAGATGAATAGTGGGCCCGTTGTCTTGACTTGTGTCTTTTGATTTACCAAAGAGTGACACCCACATTTTAATAGTGATATGTATGCCGGTACATTGGAGGCATAACTCTTGATAGCGTAGACTTGTTATTCATAGATATAGAATCCATAGCTCCTCTTTAGGAGTAATGATATTCTCTTATATGCGTTATCCTGTAATTAAAAAACTAAAGCGCTCAACCTCAACCATTTGATACATAGGTGTAACCGAATAGTATACTGTCTTTGAATGGTAAGTTTTTCGATGGTGAGATAATGGAACATAAGATAAAAATAATCGAGAAGGTAAGATAAAACTTGTCCTTAAGTCGATTATGGATAATCCTATGGGGATACGATACACTATGATATGTTATGGAGACTTAGCTACACGGACTTCATAATTCTATATAGTTTGAGAGTGCAGCTCCAAGCTTTTAGTGGAGTAGCGTTGAAGTTGATAATTATAAAATATATATCTGGGATATTGGGTTTCATAATTATCGAGAGCTTGAACTATATAGGTCTATCAGGTCTCCTTTGCTAGCTCACAAAAATCCTATAACAATACAATATGTTTTTTCAATAATTGGTGACTTATGCCAGATTTATTAGATTGGTTGAAATTCAAAAGAATCAAATAATTCATGTCTGTTTATCGATTGAATTAATTTAGTGACAAAATTAATTCGAGATAAACTTGTTGAATTACTAGGATCGGATAATTATTGTCTGTTTATTAGTTGATTTAATTTTGAATAAATTAAATCAAGATAAACTTGTAGAATTATTAAGAATTCATTTATTTTCTTAGAGATTATCTAGATAAAGTTGTTTTAATTAGATAACTTCTCTATTGGGTTATTTGAATTAAAACTGAGACTTTATCCTATTGAATCTTAGGTGGAAAATAAAAGATTCGCTGAGATTTTTATCGACAGTTTGGCATACTGATCCTCAGGTTTGGCCTGTCGATGGGGCAAGTTTGGCATGCCTATTGGACAGATCGGCATGCTGATCGCACAATAAAAAGATCACGCTTTTAACGCAGATTTCATCGGATATTGATCCGAATTTGATTATGATTCAAATTTTAAGGCATTATCTAATAAGGACTGACTTCTGGACCCAACCTCTATAAAAAAGGAGTGAGTCTCATTGTTATTTAGATCAATTGAGAGATTAAGAGTGATACTCTACAAGTGAGATTCTGAAATTCTCTGAGAGCTCTTGTTCACAAATCACGAGCACTAGCTTTGGGTTCTCTTAATTGGTTGGAAGGAGAGTCACCTGGTGGAAGAGCTGTACGTGTGAGCCCACACTCACTCCAATCGTGGATAGAGAATAGCAAAGAAGACTAGTTGGTTGAGGCTCTTCTAGAACGTTACTTCTCTTTACGGATTACGAGAGTTCTTTGGCATTCAAATGTTAGTAAGATCTGGTTAATTTATGCATATAGTATGTCAAACTTGTGTTTTGAAAAATATTCTGATATAAAAAATTTTAAAATTCTACTGCGTACTATCTTTTTAACAATTTGTATCAGAGCCATGGTTTTTACATAAATTTATGAGTTTGTGATCATGCTATACATGTAAATTATGTGATCTTGATCTCTCCTATGCTTAAATTTAATTTTATAGAGAGTTGGCACTCTAGGTTTCTATATAATATTATATGTTGTCATGGATTATATGGTGAATGTTTATTAATTAATTATGGTTGATTAAATTATTATTTAATTATTAATTAATTTATACCAGTCATGGTTCTTTAGAGGTTAGAATATGTATCTAGGTTTTTCATGTAATTAGATGGCAGACTATCATCTCCATCTAGGAATTATTATTTAATTTTAAATTTGTAAGAATTTTATAGTTAAATAATCATTCAGAGAAGACGAACCTAAAAGATAGATGATGGTATACCTAGGTATTTTCTAAGTCTCTAATTTTATGTTTTTAAATTGCTGAAAATAAAATTGATGAATTGCATTAAAAAATTATATTTTATAGGAAATGTGATTTCTACTCGATTGGCATGCCAAGCCCCTAGCTTGGTCGGCATGCCAAACCCCTAGTTCGGTCGACCAACGGTCGTAGACTGGCAGGCAGGACATAAGGTTTGGCAGGCAGTTAGTGGGGTAGAAATCAAATTGCTCTAGCGGCAGGCCAAACTTTTAATTGAGCAAGCCAATTAGTCATGAATTGGCAGGCCGATCTGTGATGATCGGCAGGCCGGTGGGTCACGACCGACAGACCGATCACCCAGATTGGCTTGCCGGCAGAGAGTTAAAAATTTTTCTAGAAAAGGGGAAGTTTTTAGTGCAGTTTTAATTTTATTATTGGGACAATTCTGAGAAACATTAAATTTGGATATGACTAGAAATATGGAGTATTTGATTCATATGGGATTAAAGATTTGAATATGGGCTTTACATGAAGAAGGATACAGCTTGAGGATTCAAGGATAAAGAATCGATAATATGTTTCGATAATTCTCTTGTAATTTTTATTTTCTATTATCTATGGTGGAACCATAATATTATGGATATTTATTAGTATTTTGCTTGTAGCTTTGCTTGATTGCTTTGCTTGTCTACATTATAATATGATTTGCCATGTATATTGATAACATGCCATATAGAATAGGGAGTGCCGCTCATTCAAAATTGTTCATGCATGGTTTTTAAAATAAAACCTTGATTTCAAAGGATTGGGTGGGAGAAGGTTTTCAAAGAGAGGACCTAAAGCCTCCATCGTTGGTCCATAGGAAGAGTATAGTGGTCCCAACCCCTAGGAAAGGATTTCTATCATATACTAGATTGGTTCTCCGAGAGGATAAGGTATTTTAGCATGATTTATGGTTGCACACCCCTAAGTGGTGATTATAAATTGTGGATAAAATATTGAAACAATGGTTATACACTCATGTTAATTTTATTATTAACATCCCCTAGGAGCTCTGTTAATAGTATTAATGGCCAAAGAAACGATTATTAATATATGCTGGATCATACGGGTCCTGGATGGCATCTATTAATCTAGAGGGGATTCGTGTTCCTGGTTGAATTTGGCATGACTCCCCTAGGAGCTTGTTGAATTATAAGTTAGGAATTATCGTTATAAGATTGTGATATTTTCAAGGTTTTGACATATAAGCACATTTGTATGTTTTTACATGATTGTTTTATCTTACTAAATTATTATTGTATGTTTTCTTATGTTTGGTATATGATTCTTTATTGTAGATTAAAAATGTCTACACACGCTTTATCTTCGATACTTGACAAAAACCAATTAACCGGAGAGAATTATAATCATTGGAATCGAAACCTAGATATCGTCCTCTCTTTTGATAAACTAAAATTTATGCTGACAACTTTTTGTCCTCTCGAGCCTAAGAGAGACTTCATTAATGAGCAATTCCAAGTGTATGATCGTTGGAAAGATGCAAACGATCAAACCTACTACTAAGTTATGGTCAGCATGAACAACGTGCTATAGGCTCAACATGAGGATTATGAGACTGCTAAGCAGATCTTAGATAATCTGGAAGACATGTTTAGAGGCTAGGCCTTAACTAAGTGGCAAGGGGCGCTTCAAAAACTTCTTAATTGTAAGCAGAGGCCGAGGACATCTATAAAGGAGCATATGATGTTGGTCATGGGTTACTTTGCTGAGGCATAAACCAATGGAGCCGATATCGTTGCTGAAACTCAGATGACTATGGTCTTTGAGACTCTATCAAAGAAATTTATTTCGTTTAGAGCTATATTTAATTTGAGCAATAGGCGGGATATGACCTTAACAGAATTAATGAAATAGTTACAGAAGTTTGAACTGTTGATCAGGGAGTCTCCTGTTGGTGGAGAGGCCAATTTAGCGGCTGCTTTTGGTTCCAATCCTAACTCTGGGAATGGAAAGAAACAACGGGCCAAGAATGGGAAGTCTTTTATTCCCGCTAACAACAAGAGCAAGAAGAAGAAAAAGAAGAACCCAAAGAAGCTTAAGTGCTTCTTCTGCGGGAAGGTCAAGCACATAAAGAAGCATTGCAAGAATTTCCTCTACAAAGGAGGTAGGTGTGATCTTCTGTATTTAGAAACTTGTTTAGTTGAGGAATCCAGTGACATGTGGGTCATAGATTCCGGTGCAACTAATCATGTTTATGAAGAAACGAGAAGTCTGCTTCATGAAGACTTCATGCTTCGGATGGACGATGGATCCTTGGTCTTAGCGGAAGCAATGGGAAACATGCATCTCTATTTTGATAATTATAGGAATTTAATTTTGCGAGATTGTTTTTATGTTCCTAAATTTAAAAGGAATTTAATTTTTGTAAATTGTTTATTTAAAGACTCCTTTTTGGTTTCTTTTAATAATCAAGTGGTGATTCATAAAAACAAATCTTTTATCTATTTAGGATGGATACAAAATAATCTATATTTTATTAAACCTAAGATGAACTTACTGCTTAATGCTGAGATGAATGATAATAACTCTAAAAGACTTAAAACTTCTCACTATAATAAGACTTCTCTTTGGCATTTGCGCCTTGGTCATATTAACATGAATATGATTCAAAGGTTGGCAAGGGATGGACCTTTAAGTCACTTAAAGGTGGAATATATACTTCAATGTGAATCTTGTTTAGAGGGTAAAATGACCAAAAGACTATTCGAGTCTAAGGACAATAGGACCGAAGGGGTTCTAGAACTTGTGTATAGTGATGTTTGTGGACTGATGAACATCCGGGCACGAGGAGAGTTTAAGTACTTTGTCACTTTTATTGACGATTACTCAAGGTATGGGTATGTGTACCTGATGCACTACAAAAGCGAAACTTTTGACAAGTTCAGGGAGTTTCAGGCTGAAGTGGAAAAGCAATTAGGTAGACCCACAAAGGCACTTCGATCTGATTGAGGTGGAGAATACCTTTCTGATGAGTTTTCAGGACACTTATTAGAGAATGGGATTTTATCCCATTTGATTACGCCGGGTACATTGCAACAGAATGGCAAAGCGGAGAGAAGAAATAGGACTTTATTAAACATGGTAAGGTCAATGATGAGTTATTCATCATTGCCTTTATTCTTTTGGGGATATGCACTACAAACTGCATGTTATCTTTTGAACAATGTGCCTTCAAAATTGGTCCCTAAAACTCCTCATGAGTTGTGGATGGGTAAGAAGACATCCTTAAACCATATTTGCATATGGGGATGTCCGGCTCATCTCCTGTTTAAGGATACAAATAAGTTAGAAGCACGTTTGAAAGTTTGCACGTTTATAGGATATCCAAAAGGGACTAAAAGGGGCTATTTCTATAACCCAAAAGAAAATAAAGTCATGGTTTCAACTAATGCAACTTTCCTTAAGAAGAGTTACATGGACGACTTTAAGCCTCGAAGCAAATTGATGCTTGAGGAGTTAAGGAGTAATCCAATCACTCCGAAGGTTCCAAATGAAACCGTTCCAATCAGTGTAGAAAAGCCAAACGAACCTAAACAATAACCTAAGGGGCTTCGGCGTAGTGGGATGATTGGGCATCAACCCGAAAGGTATACGTTCAATAGGGAGGCCTTCTTGGCTAAACTAGATCAACATGATAGGGATCCTTATACTTACGCAGAGGCTATAGAGGATGTTGATTTAAAACTCTAGATAAAGGCCATGAACACAGAGATGAAGTCTATGAAGACTAATCGGGTCTGGGAGCTTGTGGATCTTCCCGAATGGGTAAAACCCATTGGGTGTAAGTAGATCTATAAGAGAAAAACAGGAGTGGATGGAAAGGTCGAAACTTTTAAGGCTAGACTAGTAGCTAAGGGTTATACGCAAAATGAAAGAATCGATTATGAGGAAACCTTTTCTCCTTTGGCCATGCTTAAGTCCATCCGAATTCTCTTGTCCATAGCTGCCGCTCTCGACTACGAGATTTGGTAGATAAATGTCAAGACGACTTGTCTAAATGGCTATCTTGATGAGTCCATTTATATGGAACAACCAGATAGGTTCAAGGTCAAGGGTCAAGAGGGTAAGGTTTGTAAGTTGCTAAAGTCAATTTATAGACTTAAGCAGGCTTCCTATTCTTGAAAGTGATCAAGACTTATGGGTTCTCATAAAATGTGAATGAGCCATGTGTTTACTAACACATTAAGGATGGGAAGGTGGTTTTCTACTGCTCTATGTAGATGACATTTGCTAATTGGCAATGGCATTGGGGCATTGTCATCTGTCAAATTATGATTGACAAAATTATGATTGACTAAGCAGTTTGACATGAACGACTTGAGTGAGGATAATTTTGTTCTTGGTATCCAGATCTTTCATGATAGGAAGAACAAAATGATAACTTTATCCTAGGAGGCTATATAGATAAAATTCTCAGGAGGTTTGCAATGTAAGATTCCAAGAAAGGTGGGCAATCATCTAGGTTTGCAATTACTCTTTCTAAGAAAAACTCTCCAAAGTCTGAAGGAGAAAGAGAATACATGAAGAAGGTGCTTTATGCTTTGGTAGTGGGTAGTCTCATGTATGCCATACTTTGCACACAACCGGATATTTGTTATACGGTTGGGATTGTAAGTCGATTTCAGGCGGATCCGGGACCAAACTACTGGGATGCGGTTAAGCATATTTTCAAGTACCCAAGAAGGACTCAAAGGAATATACTTGTGTATTCTGGTGAGGATTTGACTCCTCTAAGATACATTGACTCCAATTTTCAATCCTGTTTGGATTCTAGGAGATCGACTTCAGGTTTTGTATTTACTCTAGGTGGGGGTGCCATTAGTTGGAGAAGTGTGAAGCAAGATTGCACTTTAAATTCAATGATGGAGGCCGAGTATGTGGCAACTAGTGATGCTTTGAAAGAAGCAGTGTGGCTCTACAAGTTCCTTGGAGATCTTGAGGTAGTTTCTAGTATGAATAAGGTAGTATCACTGTACTGTGATAACAATGCAGCGAGAACCAAGATTTCACAAGAAGAGTAAGCATATTGATTGAAAGTATCATGTGATAAAGGACTTTGTCGAGGGCGAGCATGTCACGGTGTGCAAAGTCACGTCAGAGGACAATTTAGCTGATCCATATATGAAGACACTTACTAGGAGAGTCTTCGAAAGATATATGGAAGCTATAGGGATGCGGGATTTGTCATATTTACTCACTTAGTGCAAGTGGGAGATTGTTAGACGTATATGCCTTAAGGAGTAAAAATGTAATATATTTTTGGAGACATTTTTATATTCATTTATTATTTATATACCAAATCTTGTCCTCTTTACATTCATATTTGTTGAATTATGTTAAACAAATAATAGTCTAAGACTGTCGGTCTAAACCTTTAAGAATTGGGCATATGATGGACAGATTATGCAGAAGACACGATTCTTAAGGTGACAGTCTAAATCATAAGATCCGCAATCGAGGGAATAAAGTTGGGCGCTTTATTCATGTAAAGATTGTTATGTTGTCTATATCCCTATTGAGAGA
>CAMOHE010025109.1:0-12267 GCA_946598075.1 Artocarpus hirsutus
ATACACTCAGGTATTTTAATCGTATACACACAGGTATCGCATCTATATCTCTAGGCATTCATTTCATAGCAACAAACAAGTTCACATTGGAATTTATACCCTAATATGCATATTCTCGCATTTTACACCTACCATCTCGTGCTGTAGGTGGGAAGGGTACTTACTTGTTTTTACGTACCGCAAAATCAACTTCGTTCTCCTTTCTCCTAGACTCCTAGGAACTTGTTGGCCAATTATAAAAATATTAGCCAATTTTTAATACGTTTCATCACAAAACGTTCATTACGTAATTGTTCGAGTTGTATAACTGTACACAACTCTATAAATATTAATTTTCTTATTTATGTCGAATTCTACCCTATCGTCACTTACAAAGAGTGAAAATCTTCCTAATCGCTTTCTTTTCTTACTTAAGGTCCTTCTAGAGCCTTTCGTGTTATTCAGACAAAAATGACGATTTTGCCCTCCGTGGCCCTACTGACCTATTTAAGCTCGATTCCATCCTTGTAAATAAAAACGGCCACACATTAATTTCAAAATAATGTCCTAGTGGCTCAAAACCCTTTATTTCACACTTAAGCCCCATTTTCATAAAACTTTACAGTTTAGCCCCTAAACCGAAAATTGTGACAGTTTTGCCCCCGGGGCTAAAATTTTCTCTTTACATCAAAAATTCCTATTTTTCATAAGAAACATTTTTGCACCATACCTCAAATCATTTTGAAAAATGACATTTTTGCCATTTTACCATATTTTCACTTTTAACAAATTCTTGAAAATTTGAAAACTCACAAACGGTTGAGTTTTTCGACGAACCATTTGAAATACCTAACAGTTTCATCGAGATCTACAACTTTTATATTTTAAATTTTCTCAAAATCTCACTGTACAGAGGTGTTTTCGGTTGTTTTTCATTTCTGCTGAGAAAGAAAGTTTTGTTTCAATTTAGTCCCTTGGACGTTTTTGTCATATCCCTTTCCAAAACTTCAAATATACCCCTGCAAAGTTTATTTCATGGCTTACTCAGGTCATTTTCGTGCTCAAACCTCATTTTTACACAATTTAACCATAAAATTACAAAAATGTAGTTTTAGGCAAAAATTGTCATTTTGTACTTTAAATCAAAATTTCATCATGTAAACAGGTCATTCATCACATACACATGTATTCCATCAACCATAAGTTTAAGAACTCACATGGATTTGAGAAAATAAAAATCCAAACAAAAATTCAAAACTTTGAATACCAAAACTTACCAAAATAACCTCTTTTTGATTTCTAGCCTTGAAATCCCTTTTTGATCCGCTTATAAGCCTCCTTTTCATGCAAAAATAACATGGGTTAACATCTGCCCTTCAACCCATGAAAAACCCCTTGAAAACTAAATAAAAAGTTTAGAATTTTACCTTTAATCTTGTAAAAATCCTTGGGGCTTGCTTCTAAAATTGTTTTGGGGTTATTTTTTACAATTTTTGAGGTTGAGAAAATTTTCTTGATGCTTCAACTATGGCTGCCGTGGGTTCTTGGAGAGGAAGAGTGAAAATTTTTGTGATAACATACATTAAATGCAACCTTATCACATTTGGTGACTCATGGTAGCCTTTATGGTTACCCATAGATGTCATTACACAATTGGGCCACCGTTCTATCTTTGGTGGCCCAATCAAATTCAATTGGATGTCCACTTTGTTGGGCCCAAAATTCATACAGTGTAATTTTTAATCACGCAGTATTTTTCTTATACTGTCGTGGTCAAATCAGTGTATTTCCTATCCTTAGACTGTATAAAAATATTTAACTTACTTTTCGTTCAATTTTGGAGGCCAATCATAACATTTTTCGTATCTGTGTTTTCACTTAGCAATATTCTTATACTGCTTTGGCCTTCTTCCTACCCCAGATTAGGGTTCAGACAAACTCTGTGTCCTAATTGCATTCTAGTCGTTCATTTATTTATACCACAATTACACAATTAATTGTGATATAAAATCCATTTTATGGATATTATTTACAGATTTTTGAGTAATTCAATTCATAAAATTTAGATTTTACCATATCCAACATTTCATCATATTTTCCTTAAAATATGCAATCAATGCCATTTATTTATACTTTATCGTAATTTTGTACAAAAATTACAACTTTTACAAAAATCACATTTTTAAAAGTTAATTCATTAATTAAACCTAATAAAATATTAGATTTTGTTAATGACATTTTCTCGGTCATTACACTCTAGACCATCTATTGTAAAATCATTAGTTTATAATAAACTTTATAATCATAAAAATCATATTAAATATCACTAAAAAATATGCTTCTAAGTCATAACTCTTATTCATATTGTCACATAATATCGTTATTTTCCATTAAAGAAAACAACAGGCATTACAATGCTGCACTAAATAACTCAAAGTAAAGTTAATAAAAATTAGGCATCCTACTAATAATTATGATGCAATGCAAACATGTTATTATTGGCTAAATTTGTATGCGAGCATTAAAGGCACCGCAAAGATATTGTTCAATATAATCTGTTTATATTGTTTATGTATTCGTGTTTGTAAAATAACCAAATTTGGATTGCAATGTTTTTTTGGGTATTTAATGCATCCCATGGGCCCCCAAATCTGCTCTACTAAATTCTATTCTACATTTTTCAGGGATTGAACTTGAGACCTAATCATTTACCCTTGCCTCACTGCTGGGCTAACCTCAACGGTTGTGGATTGCAATGTTAAAGCTGCTTCTCATGCTATTTGATTGATAATTATTTTTTACCATGTGGTTTGACTAAAATACTAAACAAATCAACAAAGCTCATGTTGAACGGCCAGCGCTTCGTGTCGGGAATCCTACACCTCTGCTTTGTGTTTGGGCCCTTGTTGAATTTTCAAGTTGCCTATATTGACTATAGTTTGTAAAGGATCTACTTTATTAATTAGTTAGCTTTCTGCAACCCTAAGACTTCTTTATAACATTATGCAAGATTAAACTCTATGTCTGTGATCAATAGAGTGTTTGAGAGAATGGTTAAACCATCAGTTTGAGTTTGAGACTGTAGCATGTGACAGCTTTACATTGTAGGTTTTTATTATAGCATGTAAGAGTTTTATATTGTTTACAATTCTAATCAATAGTTAGATCCATTGTTCCAAACACCCTACAGCACATCTTCGATCTCTTGTTCTTATAAATTTCCTCCCCATGTTATCTCGCTTTATTGACAATCCTCTTTGTGACATTGATAAAAAGGCTTTTGCTAGCCATAGTAATTTTCACGGCCTTTCCCAGATATAAATGTTCTCTATATTATTTAAGCAAACTTCTATAGATCAAACACCTCGATGATAAATAAATTATTTGTATTTTTAAGTAAACTTTTATATTTGTGACTTTTTATCTATAGATCAAAAATTAATTAAAAAAAAAGAATATAGCATGTGCGTGCCCCTAAATAGTATATTTAAAAGAGATAGACTTGTTCTTAGGTGTGCTTATCAATAAAAAAAATAAGATGATAAGTTTCACAAATACAAGACAGAATTGATTTAGGGAGAATGAGGATAATTTTTCAACTTTTTGAAGTAAATATTAAGTTTTGAAAATATTTATAGTAAATATTAAATTTATAATATAAATAACTTATTTTCTATATAAATAAAAAATGTTTACATTGTAGTCAATAATGTAAATATATTATTTACATCATAAATTTATTTATTATGTAAATATAAATTATTTACACTATAAATAAAAAATAAATAAACTATTTACATTATAAATTTAACATTTATTATAATTAATTTGAAAAAAGTGATATTTTTTACTATTTTTAATTGATTTATTCAAAGTTGTCTTATACAAGCCCGAAAGAATATAAAAAAAACTGACGCTAATATTTCTTCTGACTAAAGCCCGGCAAAAAAAAATTTGTATTTAGCACTCCTTTTTAAAGAATATACAATTGATACATCACAAAAGTTTCTTTTTCTTTTTTTTTTTTTTTTTTTTGAGAACTTGGGCATCACAAAGATTACACGACAGATATCACATGCTTTACTCTGGCTTCGGCTTTCCTTGCAACACCACGCCTTGTTCCCCACTTTGGCAAACCTTTTCTTCCTTTTACATCAATTTTCAGAGTCTCTGACAACAACCAGTAACTAACTTTAATAACTTATCTTACAAGGTGTTTAATTAATAATAAAAATAATTAATAACAATTATTTTTATTATAATATATAAAAATTTTATATTATTTATAACTAAATTTATGTTTCAGATCGTATCGTCTTTGCTCCAACACGCACTTAGCTAGCAAGACTTACTCGTACACCTATTAAAAACCTGCCATTTAACTATTTAAGAAAAACAAAGGTAATTATTGTGAAAAGACAAGTGATATGTCAGACACCCATAGCATTTCATGCTGCCAGCTGCCTTCCTTGTCCACTTATAAAGTATGGTCTGATTGAAAAAACTGATTATACAGAAACACATTGATAAGATATCTTCTTTCCGACCATGGAGCTCTTTACCCTCGAATCTCTCTTTCTGCTTCTCCCTATCTTTCTCCTTTCACTTTCCTTCTACTTTCAATACTCATCCTTCAAAAAACAACCACCCAAAACAGGCATAAAAAACTACCCAATTGTCGGAGCCCTGCCGGAATTCTTAGCCAACCGCCATAGGTTCCTCCAATGGAGCACCGAAATCCTCGCCACCAAATGCCCCACCAACACGGCAGTCTTCCACCGTCCGTATAACTTCAACGGCATCATCACTGCCAACCCTCTAAACGTCGAGCACATGCTGAAGACCAACTTCGAGAACTACCCGAAAGGCGACAGATTCACCACCATCCTCTCCGATTTTCTCGGCGGAGGAATCTTCAACTCCGACGGTGAGCTCTGGAGGCAACAGAGGAAGACGGCGAGCTACGAGTTCAACACGAAGTCGCTCCGAAACTTCATCGTGCGAAACGTGGTTGTCGAGATTCAGACGAGACTGGTTCCGGTTCTGGAGAGAGCCTCTGAAACGGGTCAGGTTATAAATCTACAAGACATTTTCGAGAGATTTGCCTTTGATAATGTCTGCAAGTTGGCTTTCAATTTCGACCCGGTTTGTCTCACAAGTGACGAAATCTCTGGCGCCGGTGAAGGCGACGGCGGCGACTTCATGAGGGCTTTTGAAGAAGCAGCGACGCTTAGTTGTGGAAGGTTCTTCTACGCTATTCCTTCTCTGTGGAAGCTGAAGAGATTCTTCAACCTTGGATCAGAACGACGCTTAAGAGAATCAATCTCCGCCGTCCATAAATTTGCAGACGGAATCGTACGGTCGAGAATTGAAACTAAAGCAGAAGGAAACACAGAGGATTTACTTTCCCGATTTATCAAGAACGACCCGAACTCGGCAGAGTTCCTCCGAGACATCGCAATTAGCTTCATCTTGGCCGGGCGAGATACGACATCTTCGGCTTTGACATGGTTCTTTTGGGCCTTGGCTTCACGACCAGACATACGACATAAAATCTCCGACGAGCTTAAAGAAATTCGGATTCGGACTATGAGAAATAGTGGCGAGATTTTTAGCATTGACGACATCCGGGACATGCATTATTTGCAAGCTGCCATATCGGAGTCCATGAGACTGTACCCTCCGGTACCGGTCGATACAAAGGAATGTTTAAAAGATGATGTAATGCCGGATGGCACGTTTGTTGGTAAAAATTGGCTAGTGATGTACAACAGTTATGCAATGGGGAGGATTGAGGGACTTTGGGGAAAGGATTGCGAAGAGTTTCGGCCCGAAAGGTGGCTCGAAGATGGCGTTTGCCGGCAAGAGAATCCGTTCAAGTTTCCGGTGTTCCACGGCGGGCCTAGAATGTGTCTTGGAAAAGAAATGGCTTATATTCAGATGAAGTTGATTGTAGCGTCTGTGTTTGAGGGGTTTGAGATCGAGGTATTGGATCAAGACAAGTGTCCAGAGTATGTTATGGCGCTTACTCTTAGAATGAGTGGTGGATTGCCTGTTTGGGCGAGGAAAAGATGTTAGGGTGAGGACGACCAATTGACT
This sequence comes from Artocarpus hirsutus, assembly GCA_946598075.1. NCBI lineage: Eukaryota > Viridiplantae > Streptophyta > Magnoliopsida > Rosales > Moraceae > Artocarpus > Artocarpus hirsutus. The sequence continues at coordinate 6,079 of CAMOHE010025109.1, forward strand.
TTGGTATCGCTCGCATAATGTCCATGCTTGTAGTCATAAATAACTTTGTTATTGGACTTCCGACCCTTAAAAATCAGCTATGTTGTAAAGTTTTATATACTATGTATTTTTAATAAAATTGGTTTGAACTATGTTTAATAAATACCTTAGGAATTTAAATTTTGTAAAAAAACACCGTAATAACTTTTTTTTTCTTGTTCGAACCAAGTTCTCAAATTTGATTTTTGGCTATTTTGCTTATGAACTTTGATTGAATTGGTAAGTTCACCTTGGAAAAGTTTTTTTTTTTTTTTTAGCTGTGGAAAGTCATTTTTGAGCATACTAAAATGTATTAGAGTGCTCCAAAAAAATGAGTTAAAATTGAAGAAAACTTATTGTATACACATGAATGAATTATCATAATCTGATTATCTTCTTAAATTTAAGGAACTTTCTCTAACAATCTCTTGCAAATGTATAAAAGCATTTTTTGTTTAGATTTTAACATTGATTTGGGCATTTTGGAGTATTTTGTTACGCACATGTTTGAAGAATTGATTCAAACCAATTGGGTTTGAACTTAAATAGTATAAAGTTCTTTATTATTATAATATAAAACAAAAATAAAATACAAAGTAAAGCTCCTTGTTGTTATAGTGTTTGAAACTATTGGTTTAAACTAAGATTCTTAAAAACCTTATAAATTAAGGAGAACTTGTGAAACTTAAAAATTTAAGGAGTAATTTTCTAGACCGGAAGAGAACAAGGTGCAAATGTGCAGTGTGCCAGACACCCACGATATTTAGACTATATGCCACTTTTGAAGTTATTCAGACATCACACTTGAAATTTAGCTTGAATTGGGTTATCTTACTTTTGAAGTTGGGCATTCATGTTTGAAATCTATTCTAGCGAGGGTGATGTTCTTCTAAATTACCCGTTATTGGATGTAACTGCTAGCTCCTAGGGATCATTTGAGCTCCTGGTGAAAAGTTTGGCAGGAGAAGATAGGCCATTAGCCGGTTAGCCTATGCATAAATCTCCAACTCGTCTTAAAACATTCTAAAAGATGTTGTTTGGCAAAAAGGGTTAGAACTGTTTTCTTATGGTCAGAACCGTTTTTTGTAAAGTGGTTTTTCTAACAAAATTTAAATCATAGTTCTAACCATCAAAAAGGTTTGAATCGTAATCTCAAATAGACGTTAAAGAAGACGAAAACTGACATCCTTTGGTTTTTTCATGCTAAAGTAGCATAGTCTTTCATCTTGGTGTGAGAATGAAAATGCATTTCAAACCATTTTCCTTGTAGGTCTTGGCTCAACTCAGTCCGTTGAAGTCGGCAAGTTGCCTTTATTAACATGTGGTGATAAAGAGCTTAAAAAAGAAAAAGAAAAGAAAAGAAAAGAAAGATCTCATTCTTCCTATGGTAGAAAATCATTTTGGAGAGCCCCCTTGGGGTTAACGACAAAATATGCATTTTATCTCATTCTTATGGCTCCAGTTGCAAGAAGTACTCAACTAAACACTACAAAAATTTCTGACCCTAGAATCTATGGCAGATATTTCGTCTGATAAATAAACGAAGATGCTAAAACCACCACTCATTTCACAGTTTTGCTTTCTAAATATGTGACATAAACATATGTATTGATGCCATTTTCAGCTTTAAGTACAAGTAACATGCAAAAACTATAAAAAAAAAAATGTTGCTCAACTTTCAACCACTTAAAACCTTAAGGAAGTAATCGCATCTTAAGAGGACAAACAAGGAGCAAGACAATGCAGAAAGCATAATTTTTTGAAGATATGCCATCCCTGCTCTGCTCTTCTATGACTAGAGAGACAGAGAGAGGGGAAGGGATGGAGAAATAGAGGGTGTTTTGTGGCTTTATTCATCATGACCAAGTGATAATCTCTATGTTTATCTAATTTCTCTTGTACCCTTGTTCTCTATTTTCTACACTTTTAGGTTTAGGTGCTCACATTCCACAAAAGATTCTTTTTTTTTTCTCCCCAAAGTTCAATGCTCTCCATTGGTTCAAACAAAGGAATTTTTGGCTTAAAGCTTCAGCTTTGCAAATTGTACGATTATGCAGACTGAAAGTAATCTGAAAACATTGAAACCGGAGAAAATAGCTCGATTTCAAGCTTGGGACTCATGGGTAGAAGAAAATCTCTAGATGTTGAACTTGAGAACAAAGCTGTGACATTCACTAGTTGTGTGATTAACATTCATCAATTGAGTTCAAATGAGAGAAGTTACAGCACTGGCGGCTTATTCGCAAGTGTCGGTCGAGCGGGAATGGGATTCGGGATTTCACTGAATCCTCCAAATCCTAGTGGCAATAGAGAGAAACTTCCGAATGCCAAGTCGTACATGAAGTATGTGTCGATTCCTGAATCCAGTTGTCAAATTAGATTGGCTCCGGACGTGGTGAGAGGAAAAACATTGGAAGTTGGAGAAGAAGATGTTATGGTGGTGAAAAGGAAGAAAAGGGATGGCCTAAAACTGAGAATCAAGATCGGAAATGAATCATTAAGGAGGTTGATGAGTGGAGGGATCGCAGGCGCGGTGTCACGCAGTGCAGTCGCTCCATTGGAGACGATAAAGACACATTTGATGGTGGGAAGCTGTGGACAATCCGCGGCTGAAGTGTTCCATTCTATCATGAAAACTGAAGGGTGGAAAGGCTTGTATAGGGGCAATCTGGTTAATGTGATCAGAGTTGCACCAAACAAGGCAATTGAGGTGTGAAATCAAGACTCTTATCTCTTTGTATATTTGGATGATGATATTGCCAATTGGCGTATGATGAAGTTTGAATGTTTACTTCAAACTACACACAAAATGTTTACTGTTATTTATTTACTTATTTTTCTTTTCTAAACATAATTTGACCGGTTTCTTTGTGCAGTTATTTGCTTACGATACAGTTAAGAAGTCCTTGACTCCAAAATGCAGAGTGGACAACAAAATCCCTGTCCCTGCCTCTTTAATTGCAGGTGCTGTTGCTGGATTCAGCTCAACTTTCTGTACTTACCCCCTTGAGCTCCTAAAAACCAGACTAACCGTTCAAGTAAGCTCTTGATTAGTCCCAAAAATATAACTAATCACTGTTACATTCCCATAAAACCATTACTAATTGATATTCTTCATTTTTAGAGAGGACTGTATAAGAACTCGTTGCACGCCTTGATGAAGATCGTCAGAGAGGAGGGAGTGGCAGAGCTATATAGAGGACTTGTCCCAAGTCTGATTGGAGTAATCCCCTATGCTGCCACCAACTATTTTGCTTACGACACACTAAGAAAAGCTTACAAGAAAGCCTTCGGTCAGGAGGAAATCGGAAATGTTACGACACTCTTGATGGGTTCAGCAGCTGCTGCAGTTTCGAGTTGCACAACTTTCCCGCTTGAGGTGGCGCGGAAGCAAATGCAGGCCGGAGCCTTCAGCGGGAGGCAGTACAAGAACATGCGTCATGCCCTTTTGAGCATACTTGAAAGAGAGGGAATTCCGGGTCTGTACAGAGGATTAGGCCCTAGCTGCATGAAGCTGGTGCCTGCTGCTGGGATATCTTTCATGTGCTATGAGGCATGCAAGAGGGTACTGATAGACATTTACGAGGGAGTGTAAATGTAACACCAAAATGAGCACATTTTTTTTTATCACCCACTTCTTGATTTGTGAGAAAGATTAGATCTTGAAATATGTTAATTCAGAAAGAAAAGACTGAAAAAATTCAAGATATGGTGCTGGTGGAAGTTCTGTTTTGGTTTACATTGGTGCGCTTAGGTTATTTGTTGATGAAACTCTGTGGAAAATACAAAAAATTTGTTGGAGAATTTTGCGATTCATGAAGGTCCAACAGTTTCCTGGGGAGAGTTAAATTTATCTATAAAATATATTTTTTGAGGTAATTTAGCTGCAAAATATTGATGCTTGCATTAATTTTATGGCCGATTATTGTAGGAACGCAAAATGATACCGAGAAAGGTAATTCTTCAATGGAGCTTCTGTCCAACCCCACGAATCAAATACCCAATTTTGAGCTGGCCTTATAAATCTCACCAACATTTCTGCCCCTTCTAATTTTCTGAGGAACAAAATTCAGAAGAGCATTTATTTCAAAATAATAATAATAATAATAATAATAATAATAATCAAAAGAGCTATTTCTTTAGAAATGGGACTATTTTTTCCTCAAAAAGTTTCCCTTGCGAGGGAAAAACGTGTAATAGACATTTAAGTAGAATAGTCTCCCTATACATACTATGAATTTCTTACCGAATCCGATTTACCCCAAAAAAAAAAAAAAACCCTAATGGAATTACTCAAGCATAAAACGAGGTGAATTATGAATGAATATTGAATGACATTTGATTTCTACGCTCATAGCGAGTAGGCAAAAAGAAAATGAATCACGATACATTCATAGAACACGAGACAAAGATTACGAACCCAACCATACCAAAAAGGCAACGTAAAATCAGCATACAGAGAATCAGAAGCCAAAGATCAGAAATAACAAAATTTAATCTCGAATAGAAAAGTGACTTTGAATCTACGCTCCTAAAACCTTAAATGTTTATCAAAATCATGTGGCAACAATAACTCAAAGCCTACGCCCATAATCAACAAAAAAGAATAATAAGGATCCCTGATAATAAAACAAGCAAAACCCACAGACTAAATAAGAACCACACTTCAACTCTGCTCTTCAGCCTCTGCAGCTTCTCTTTCCTCTGCAGCCGCCGCCATCAGTTCATCGAAATTTTCAGTCTTTCCCAGCACTATCTCAATCTGAGGGTGAAATAAATAAAAAAATGATTTATCATAAGAGGTCATATGTTGAAACAACGTTAAGAAAAGTGGTAGGATACAACCTCTCTATAACATATCAATACGAAGAAATTAAAAGATTAATACAAAGTTTGAGACTTGTATCCACAAAATTAGATGATACTTCTGAAACTAAACTTTTCTGACTATATGACAAATATCCAATTTGAAAAACACCCACAAAGGAAGCCTAGTGGGTTAGTAAGATCCATACAAGGAGAAATGTATAAAATCATCACATACACATTCAATAACAAAGAAACCTTTTATAATTAGCAAAAGGCGACGTCACATGGTCGTGTGTATGCTGTATAAAAGATATATATTCACATCGTATTTGTATCATCAATTACCTTGGCCTTTTGGATTGGTCGTCCTCTTGAGTCATCTTTCATGTCAACAGTTGAGGTCATGATTTCTGAGAAAATTTAAAGTTATCTTTAAGCGCCAATAGCCACCGGTTCATTAAGAAACAGGAGATGAAAAGAAAAAAAAAAAAAAACAGGAACGAAGAGCTTACTCTTCTCAACAGCTAATCCATTGTTTTTCAGAATTTCTGCAACAGTGACAACAGTGGCAATAGCTGCAAAAGTGCCAAGATATACACTCTACCGAATTATCTTCCATCGTTTTTGTTCTAAAAAAGTTGTAAAAACTAATAAAAAGAACACGTTTGCTCCAAATAAAACAAGATTGAAAGAAGCTAGTAATGATCAAAAAAGGGTTATTAGCACTGTTACCTAAATTAAGAGCATTGTGTCACTTTGGTCCTTGATCTTCTGATCTTTAACAAATTACTCCTAACTTTGAATTTTTGTTAGTTTTAGTCCCCGATACTAAAATTGGTAAATGAGTACTGAAAAATTTCTCAGAGTTAATCACGTCCCAGTCGCATAGTAAATAAAAGTTTTAAAAAAATAGTTATACTGAATGCAAAATGTTCTAGTTTTTAGGGTTTTTAAACACAGTTAATAAGTTTGCAAAATTTTCATTTACTACGTGACTCGTTTGCAATCATCTGTGGGTGAAGTTTTAGAGGTCCTCCGTCAATTTTAGTCCTAGGAACCAAATCGGTCAAGAAAAAAAAAAAACAAAAATTTGGAAAGTAATTTGTAAAAATTCAAAGTTCAGAGACCAAAAGTAACAAAATAGTTGTAATTCAAGGATTAATAACGCTAATAACCCAAAACAAAAAAAAAGCTATTACGAAGCAAAAATTAATTGGTCCTAAGAAAAAAAATTATAGAACAAAGCATTATATTCTTATTAAGCATGGAAAAATCTAAAAATCCTGGTCAGATAAAGCACAAATTTTTTTAACTTCATTTATTCCAAGAAAAATAAAATACAAGAACTGATGAAAATAAACA
>CAMOHE010025110.1:0-18229 GCA_946598075.1 Artocarpus hirsutus
TATGATAAAATCCCTATGCAAATCCCAATAAAATTTATAGAAAAAAATCAAAAATCCATATAGAAAAATTTGGGTTTTACCTTGAAAGGTTGCTAATCTTGATTCTAGATCCTTGAACTTGGTGTAAAGCTTAATTAAAAGTTTGTATTTTTGAATAACTTATGAGAGAGAAAGAGCTTAGGCTGTAGATTTTTGGGGGAACAGAGTAGAGTGTTTTAGTTCAACTTTTGCATAGAAATGATGAATAAAACTCGTGGTCTTTTTCTAATTTTGGTGACTCGCCCCACCTAGTCATCACTTAAGCATATTTGTGGTAAATTTTGGCCCAAAATCCATGGTAAAATTGCCTACAACATGTAACACATGAGAATTTCTAATGCATTAAAAATATAATAAGTTAATGATTGTGTTAAGATAAAAATACAGTTTAAGAAAAAAATGCTGTCTAATAACCTAAAAAATTATACAGTATTAGAATAATACAGTGTAAGAAAGTACACTAACAGAGTAATATAGTATAAAAATTACACTACAAAAGTAATACAGTATAAGAATTGGACTGTTTAAGGTTAAGCAGTACAAAAATTAGGAGGTTTAAGTTAAAGCAGTGTAAGAATAATGCTGTTTAGAGAATATGGATGAATAAGGAATGCTGCAGCAAAATAGAGAATATACAGGTAGTATAAGAAAAATACTATCAGTATAAATTTAGACTACACAAAGTTAAATAATATTGAAATTACATTATGTGATAAATGTGGATAAGTATTGGAGGTTATAGAACCTCATGAATTGTATGTAAAAGAATACCGACAATATAGGAAAAATATTATCAGTATAAACTTGGACTATATAAAAAGTTTTTGGGGGACCCACCATGGGACACCAAAATGAATAAGAATTTGCCACCATACCCCTTGAGGTGGACCAATCCCACCATGCCAAATTATCCCTTGATGTGACCAAATCAAATTTTGGCACATTTACCCTTAATAATGCTTAAGGGTGACTAAGCATGGTTAGTCACCAAAAAGAAGAAAAAAAAAAGAAAGAAAGAAAAGGAAAAAAAAATGGGACACTCCAAGGGTGGAGAATGTGCCACTTGTCTTGGGCAATTTTTTCTTTGCAAATAAGTCCCTAGAATGGTGTCTTTAAATAGTCAAGGACTTGTTGAAAATTAAAAAGATTTGGTTTCATGAAATTTTGCCCATTTCTTCTCTAGCAAAACCGTCCCTTTCTAGGCCTCTCTTTCTCAAGATTTCGATGAAATTCAAGCCTTCAAAGCATGCAAAGAAACAAGAGCAAGTGTTCTTGACGAGTTTTAGGGGTTTTAAGGAATTTAAACAAAAAACAAGCACCAAAGAGGAGGTGTAAAAGCTTGAGGAATACCTTAGTAAAATTCTAAACTCAAGTCTTGAAAGTTTATGTTTTATTATACATACCAAGTGTTTGATGTATGTTTTAGGCTATGGCATGTAAAATGGGCATTATGGCATGATTGTTTTATGCTTTATGATGATGGAGATGATGAAAGAAAGAAAGAAAGTAGGGATTTTGCATTTAAAAATGGAAAATTGTTAAAATTGTAAAATTTAACTAGTTTTCAAGAAGTGATGGTCTAGAGGGCATTAAAGGCCAATTTATGTCCCAAATATGTCGTCGGATCTGCCAACACAATGAGGGAAACAGCTTTTGGTGAACAAAGTTTTGTAAAATTCTAAAAGGACTAAATTGCAAAGTTTTATGAAAACTAGACAGATTTGAAAATCAGCCAAAAAGTCCACTTAAACGTTAGAATTGGAGAAAAGTCAAAACATGAAAGTTGTAGAACACATCAAAATTGTTAGGACAACATAGACAATTTTTCAAAATTCAGCTCGGCTTAGGAGCTATGAATATTACGAAATTTTAGACAGAATATTTCAAGAAATGAAAACGTTATGAAATGTTTGGAATTCGACCATGGTGCTTTTGTAAGTTTTATTCCTTGAGAAAAACTAAACGCTTTGGTATAAAGTGGTCATTTTTTGTTCTAGGGGTAAAAATGTAACTATTTTTGTATTTTGGGTCAAAACCGTAAAATGTGCGAAAGCTGGGTTTTCATCAAGGAACATTGAGTTCCTGCAATACTGTAGACAATAAGTACCATAGATACTAAGTTTTAAAGAAATTAAAGTTTATGCAAGGAATGAAAGAAAAACATTAGGGGCAAAATGATTATTTTATGAAAAATGTCCAAAACGGACCCAAAACGTCCGATGTCGGGAAACCTTTCTTAGTGGAAATTTTTTCGTAATACATAGGTAATGAAATGGCAAAGTTAAGCAATGAGTTTTATAAAGTTATAAATGGACAAAAAACCCGTTAAGGGAAAAAACATCATTTTTAAAAAAACGGCTAAAACGGAGTAGAACACTCCGAACTAGCAAAATGTTCTTAGACAAAAAAAATTCCGTAATACGTTAAGTAGTAAAACCGCCAGTCAAACAAGAAATTTGATAAGGGATGTTCAAGTAAAAGAAAGATTACCCGATATGTTATAAAGTTAAGTAAAGAAAACGGTAACCCGATAAGTTACAGAGTTAAGTAAAAAGAGTGATAGCCGGATAAGTTATAGAGTTAAGTAAAAGGTACAGTAACCTAGTAGGTTACAAAGTTAAAAGCAATAGGGTACAAAGTAAAGTGAAGGGTAAACTGATAGTATACCAAGTTATTAAAAAAGGAACAAATGTTTAATATTTACGTTTTATAATCAATCGGATAGATTGATAAAGAGAAAGTTAACTAATTAGTCAGGTGTCATGTTATCAGGACAAAAAGTATACTAATGGAAGGAAAAGGAACGAAATAGGGAACGCTAAAGCGTAATCTACGTAAGTTTCAAAACTCACCTACAACATGAAGTAAATAGTTTTCAAATGTTTTTATATATATGTATATATATATATATATATGTTTGCAAATGTGTTTGCAATTGTTATACAAGTTGTTTTTAAAAGTATGTTTGCATTTGTTATGTAAAAAGTTTTATAGTTTAAATCAAGAATTGCAATGTATTTGCAACTATTATGTTAAAGCATGATTGCATTTAATGTGTATAAAGTTTAAAAGATCAAGTAAAAGTTTGCAATGTATTTGCAATTATTGTTTTTAAAGTATGATAGCATTCTATTAATGCACAAAGTTTTACAGTTTAAGTTATAAGTTTATTGATTGCATTTGTTATGAAATAAGTTTCAAACAGAACAATTACCATTTGCAAATGTGTTTGCATATAATGTGATTGCATTTGATATGCTCACTAAAGTTAATAAAAAGATAAAGTAAATATATAAAAAAATTATCGTACCAGCCTCCTTGATGTGAGGTACATAAGAAAAGTTAAAGTTGGACCTCCTAGGTGTGAGGTACATGACCTCGGTGTTTAATGGTCTCAAGTCTTCCACAAAGGAAGCATCATGTTCATGATCTCATAATTAATGATGTTGGTACGAACACTAAAGTAAGATAAAGGAAAGTTAAGGAATAAGGATAGAAAGCTAAAAGTAAGATAAGGAAAGTTAAGGAATAAGGATGGAAAGCTAAAGTAAGATAAGGATAATTAAAGAACGAAGATAAAAAGTTAAAGTAAAAAAGGAATGTTCATAAGACGCTTATAATCAAAAGTTCATAATCAAGCATAAATGGAATCATGCATTTTGACTTTGCTGGTATTCCTTGTTATGAAATGTTATATGTTATGTTTATGAAAAACTTTTTGGATAATGTTTATGTTAAAAGTTTATGAAAAATAATTTTATGTTTTCAAGAAAAAGTCTATAAAGTATGTTTATGAAAATGTTTCAGAAATGTTTAATAAAAAACATTCATGAAAAATGCTTTAAGAGAAAGGTTTTCATAAGAAAAGTTTTTAAAGCATGTTTGAAATGATTTGTGAGAATATGTTTGAACTTACTAAGCGAAAACTCATTAAAAGTTTCTTCATACTGTAGGTAGTTTTATAGATGACCAGTAGGACCCGTTAAAAGAGCTAGGTGCTACGGAGGACAGATGCGAGGATTTGAGTATGAATACCACCACGGTTTGTTTCTACTACTCAAAGAAAAGGTTTTTCACTATTTAATATAGTGTTTTCAAAATATTAAGAAAATCACGGTTTTAAGAAATGTTTTAAAGTTTTACGATATATTTACGAAATGTTTTATTTTCTCATAAAGTTAAGTTTTAATCGATGATTCAGTAAATGTTTCTTAATAAGTTTTAAAAACGATTTGAAAAGGGTTTAAAGTCAAATGTTGAGCAAGGTCTCAACTTAATTTGCTATAGAAGTCGTAATAGTATTTAAGTGTGTTTTAAAAGTATGTTTAAAGGATGTAAAAAGGGGGAAAAATTTATTCAGTATTTTTCTTACTAAGTAAGTAAGATTAATATTTAAGAATGATGTTTAAGAAAATTAAATGACTGCCTGAAAAAGCGAGTCATCACACAACAAGGGGATGAAATGACCCAATTTCAACCTTTTAGGTGTTACTTTTTTGGTCGGTCCCGCTAACTTTTTGCGCAATTTAAAGTTACACTGTATTGTATTTTTCCTATATCATTTGTGAAAAATTGAAGAAATATGCATTTAAACAATCTAGCATATACTAACTTATTTTTTATCCATCTTTCTTAATCCTTACATAATATTTCACATATCTGTGTTTGATTTTATCAGTAAAATTGTACTGTATTGTGTGCCTTTTACTTTTATATGTCTTTCTATACTGTGTTTCATCAATTGATAAATTGTAACACAAAATCTTTACCCGTTCAACTGACTGGCAACTGACCATTTTTATATCGTTTTGGACTATGGCATGATTTTCTACTATAATTAATATATTTATCTTTTATTAATTTATACCACAAATATTATAATAATGTGATATAAATTTCACCTTAAGAGTATTTTACAAATTTTTGAGTGTTTAAAAGTAGTCCGAATTGCACAAAATTTATAGACATAATACATATTGATTTATTTGTATATAATTGCTCAAAATTTATACCACAAATATTATAATCAATGTGATATAAATTTCACCTTAAGAGTATTTTACAAATTTTTAATTGTTTAAAAGTACTCCGAATTGTACAAAATTTATAGACATAATACATATTGATATTATTCGGATATAATTTATATTTTATCGCATTTTAACAGATTAATATTTTATCGCATTTTAACAGATTACGATTTATCGAGAAAAATTCATTAATTAATCCAAATTAATTATAGATTTAAATTAATAAATTTTCTCGAACATTACATAGACAATTCTAAATTTATGGTGGGTTTTTTCCTATCCGTAGTGTAGAATCAAAAGTTTGATATTAGACGTAAGTGAGGGTCTACATGCACTTTCATAGACTGAATTACAACTTAAATGCACCATAAATAATTAAAAAATAATACAATTAAAAGAGTAAAAAACCGTTTAAAATTTTTTCAATAAAGCCTCGGAAGCTGTGTGTGACCCCACTATTGCCTTCTCGCTCCATCCTTCCAGCCCACCTCCATCATGCCTAACCATCGACAAGCCCAGCTCTGTCGATTAAGAAACACTTTTTCGGACAAGGAACCATACCCATCAAATCAAAGATAATATCAATCATAAAAAAGAACTAAATGGAGCATAAACAACCCCTTGGGCCTTGGTCTCAAACACAAGCACATTAGCATTAGTTTTAAAAATTAATTTTAAAAATAAAAAATCAAACCAGTTTCACATAATTTTTCCCTAAAAAGTACTTTTTATATGTGATGGTAGTTAATTTTAACGGGCATTATTGTAACTAAAATTAATTATTAATGTACCAATTAAAATTTTATAAAATTTTGTTTTATCTAAAATCTATATCATATTATTTACTCTACCTATTTTCAATTTTTCTAAAATTTTCATACACCTATTTAGTATATTTACTAAAATTCCCTTGGAACTTATAATTAATTTTAAAAATGCCATTTGGCATTATTTGTTTCAAAGTCTCCGAAGGAGACTTGATTCCTACCTGCTTCCATCTCTTGTCCCTTACTTTTTCTCTTTCTCTTTCTTCTTCTTCTTCTTCTTTACAAGTATACTCTTTTTTTCTCACGCTTCCTCTCTTCCCTTCTTTTCTTTATTTGCTTCAAAGTCAAAAATTAGCAAACCCATTTTTAACAAATCAAGAGAAAGATATGAAATGATCTTCCATAATCACAAAACAAAGAATAAGGATCTTGCAAGCAAAATCACCATTTTCTTTGATCTTTGAGGTTAGATTTTCTATACTAAAACTTTGATTTAAATTTGTATTTTAGCATAAAATTTGTGAGAAATGTGCTTTTAATGTTTGAGGATGATTATACAACGTTTTTAAAGTTTCATATACTTAGATCTCTATTTTGAATGAGTTCTTGGGTTAGTCTTGAAAAATCCTAATTTTTGGTTTTAGATTTGTTTGTTGGGCATGAAAAATTAGGGGAAAATAGTTTACACCTGTATAAGTATGATATCTTATAGTTTTTGTATATCTTCCATGTTCTAGGATTTGAAAAATTAGGTGGGATCGAGTTTTGAAGCCCAAAATCTTTGAAAATGAAAAATTGGAGTTTTTCATATTTTGCCTCTATCGGAAGGCCGGACTTGCCAATCAAAAGGTGGAACTAATCAGTAAAGTCGGCAAGCTAGACCCTGCAAACTGGCAAGCTGGGCTTGGCTAGCAGGCCAAACCCAGCCGATCAGTAGGCTGGCTAAACAGTCTAAAATGGGCAGTTCGATCAACATGTCGGAAGCGGCTAATCGGCAAGTCGGTCATGCAGCCATACTCATCTACTTTTCATCGTTGTGTGTTACAAAATGTCCCAAGAATTTCATATTATTGAGTATGGCATACTAATAAAAATATATGGTAAATTGGCATGATTATAGATTAGAAATTAAGTTAAATTATGGTTCTTTTATACGTCTTGAGATAACAATGTATCTAGGGCTTACGTGCTGAACCTGATTTCGTAAGTTGGAAGTTATCAGCAGATTATTCGCCAAAACGTAAGGATTTTATTACTCATCTTTTATGAGGTTTTGTGCAATAAAAATTGGTTCTTTATATCGCAAGATATGAATATGTTATTTTGTTAATATATGAATATCACCTATAATATATAGCAGTGTTAAATTGATTTGACATGTGTTGGTATAATTTGAGAGCATGGCTAAGAAATATGAACTCTGAACATAGCGGTAGGTTATGAGAGGACTAATAAGACATAAAAAGGGTGACAGTTACATCCTTGGGCACAAATACCATAAAAGGCAAATAGAGGAGATGACGGCACTCTCTTGGGTTAAAAATCCTAAAACATACCATACATGAAATGATTTAATGAGAATTCAGGGCTTGATGTCCCCTTACTCGACACTCTTGGAATGATTGATAGAGTGGTCAATTTCTTTGAGTTGAGTAATGTGATACGCCACTGCATTGTGGATACTGATGAATATTGTTTAATCATAAACTAATATATATATATATAGATATATATGAAACTTTGTGAGAATAATCAAAGGGTATCCACAAGATATGAACATGATAATATTGCTGAATAATGAACTAATCATTCAGGTGTTAATGTGGTAAATGATAAAAGCATAACGGTGAGTAATAGTAGTTTTCCCCACTAAGCATGTTGATGTTCATTCCTCTATATTTTCATCTTTTCAAGACTTGCAAAGTGTGAGGTGGCTATGGGAAAAATACTTGAGAAAGTTATGTAGTTATGTCCAATTGGAACTGCTTCATTTGATAAGAATATTCCTTATTATGATATAAGCATCATATGTATCTATATATGACCATATCAAGATGTCTTGAGAGCAGGAACAATGATGATGATAGATTTATAATATTAATTTAAAGGTGCTACATAAAACTATAGTTTTGTTGTTGTTTTTATGTTTTCTTTGTTTTGAAATATTTTTTGTTTAACTCCCAGGCAAATTCTTGTGAAGTTTTAGTAGTTTTATTTTATTTTTTGATTTTTTTTATTTAATTTATTAAACACTGCTAACCCTCACTTAAGAGCGTTACACTATAATACATAAATTAGTTTCCCAAAGACAAATTAATTTAACAACAAAAACATGAAAAAAAAAAATTAGATTCTGGCAAAGAGATGCCCAACAACCTAGATTATGGCAGCAAAAAAATTTTGCAAAAGGAGAAGAAACACGAAGCTCATCAATAGCAGATGAATGATCGCGATCTCAATAGAGGCGTTTGAAAAGATGGAGAGGATAGAAAGGCAAATTAAAGTGCCTAGTGAAGAGATCCTTGAATGCATCATTGACCCTCTGTAGTGCCAGCCAATTCCTTTCACAAGTCACCTCTCCTCCAATTTAGCCAAGTCCCAGCAAATGTTGTCGAATCTAGTGAATGTCGAGATCTGCCCAAAAACCCAATGAACATTGAGATTTGCCACCCAACAAACTACATCGATCTCTCCCACCACCTATTCAAATCCTCGTCGGCAAGAACCCTAGTCCCCTCCATCCATGACATCACATGCGAATTCAACTCGATCTCCCTTTATGCCGATGGTGGTGTGGCGAGGGACTTCTCCATATTTGGGTCCAATAGTGGAGAGGAAGAACTGATCATATGTGTTTTTTTTTTTCAGTCTAAATTTTTTTCTAAGGTAAAAGTCTAAGTTGTTTTTTTTTTTTTCTAGTTTAAAGCATTTGATATTTTTTTCTTGAAGAGGAAGAATTTGACTAGGTATTTTTGTGTTTATGTTTGTGTTGGGGGACGAATTGTTTTGATCGTCACCCCACTGATGGGGAAAAAGGGCCCTCACAATAGACGTCCTTTATATTTGATCTTATCATAACCATGTATAGAAAAGAATGTACTCTTTTTCCCCTCAAAAAAAAAAAAAAAAAAGGTCCTCTTTCAACCAAAGCAACAGTGGTTTAATTGATTTTTTTTAACTCCTTCCTTGCCTCCTCCTCTTCTTCTATGTCAATTCTACATTCTTTCTTGTCCTTTCTTTTGTTTAATTAAATGTAGCCCTTATGAACACTTTTTCTTTTCTAATTGTCATACTAAATATTTTTTATCACATGATTCCCTATTTAATATTTTTTTCTTTTGTTTTTCTCAAATAAATTTTCACTATTTTTTTCTTTAAATCTACTCGACTTATATACTTTTAAATAATACCCTAAACTCTTAGAGAATAATAAATTAAGGAAATAAAGAAACTTAAAAAACCACTTACCTATCTTATAAAAATTAATGAACTAAATATGCATGTACACGTTCTTTCCAACTAGTGTGTATATATATGTATACATATAATAGTATTGTGCACGTCCCTATTCAGTTAACTTAAGTAGTTATACAAATAATAACAACTTTGTGTGTAGCTATTTTTAGGAATTTATTTATACGATTTTTATTGTTACTAATATTTTTGGAAGAATTTTATTAGTAATGTTACTAACTAAAATATAATCTATAGACGGGAAAACAATAATAAATATATATATATTTTAAAAGAAATATGTTAAATGGTTTAGATGGCTTAGATAGTCTCTTAACATTTTACATTTTACGTAAGTAATGAATTGATCATCATTTTTCTTTTATTGTTATTTAATTATATCAAACTTTTTGTTTTAGAAGACAAAGACTGAATTAATTGGCACATGCCAAAGCACATGCTTCTACGATCTAAGGGCATTTTGGTTAAATAGGCAATAAATTTTTAAAAAACATAAATTAAAAACATAAAAAAAGAAGTAAAAAAACCCCTTCTTTTTTGTCTTTTTGTTCCACTTCTCGCTCCCAGTAGCTTTCCGACTCTCCTAGTTAGAAAAAGACTCTTTTCTTTAGATATGGGTAGTTGAGTCCATAGAGGGAGCCTTTGAAATATCTCTCTCTTTCTCGCCTTATCTCGCCACCACCCTGTGACCACCCCCATCCGATGCGCAACCCACCTCGCCACCCACCGTGTGACTCACCACCACCCCACCTTGCCAAACTAGTGCATATCGCATGGCCCACCTCGCGACCATCGGCTAGCACACCCATCCCAACAACACCCGGATGACTTGGGTTCCATAGACCTAGGGTTTGACTTTTGAAATGCTTTAATCTGAGGCTTGGATTAATTGAAGAAGTTTCTTGGTTTGGTTTTTTTTTTATTTTTATTTTTATTGTGTTTTGGGGTTTGAGATTTGAGTTTGTTGATCTATGATTTTTTTAATCTAGGTTTTTCAATTTTTTTGGGGGGGCCAGATGGCTGGTTTATGGGCGGAGGCGCCGAGGATGACCGTCGGGATGGGGGTGGGGGGAAGGTGGTGGCTGTGTAGAGGAATTTTGACATGACATATTCCTATAAAAGAGAAAAATAAACAAATCAATTTGCAACTGGGGTATTTTAGTAATTTTTCAAAATTACCCTCATACATGGTAAGATATTAACGTCCATCAATTAATTTAGTTTTTTTTTTTTCTCGTTAAATCAAAAGAAGATGGGGACCAAAGTTCTGGATACTTAAAAGGTTAGAGGCTTCTCAAGCAATTAACCCAAAAAAATAATAAGAGTTAGATCATGTTATATGTGATTAACTTAGTTGATCATGTTATAAACTTATATTTTATCATCTTAGATGATCATGACATGAACTTATTATTTCTTTTGAAACCCATCTTTTTTTTTTTTTTTAAAAAAAAGGCTTATTGGAGAATAATCATTTTTATAAAATTATTAACACAATAGTACCATATAATATATGTTAGGTGATCAGTAGTTCAATATTGCTAATCGACATTCTTAGCTAACACAAGAGTATACCATTTGAAATAAAGTTTATATTCGTTATATTGTTCTATTTCTTAGCATAATCGATCATCTATTGATTAAATACGGAGAATTACCCTATATCTTATATTTTTCTAACATAGGTTCACAACAATCAGAAACCAAGTATATTTGTCCAGTATAAAAGGGGAAACCCCTTTTATTTTATATATATATATACATATATATATATATGTTACTTCAATATTTTTACTCCTATATATTTCAAGAGATACAGTAAATTCAATGATGTATCTGGAGAATTAAACATTTAATTGTGTCCTTGTAATATATAAAATAACAGCACAGAAGAAATTTATTGACGACATAATAATTTTAGTAAGGCTTAAAAAAGCAAACTGTTGTGAATCCAAGTGTGTGTGGGTGTCATCTTTTAGTATGCTATGAGTTACATGCAAAGGTCTTTATTACAAATTTACAATTCACATTTAGGCCATATTATTTCACCATTAAAACCCTCTTAATATATTGTATATTATGTCTCTTTTAATTGTATGTGTAACTTATGTAAGTTATGTTTCTTATTATTACCTCTAGTTAAGATTCTTGGCCTATAAATGGAGGTTATGCTAAGCTTGAATATTTATCCCTCACAAGTGAAAATATAGAAAATTGTTTTGTCTCTCATTTTCTCTTGTATCTTCTCTCTTGTTCTCTTTAGTTTTTGGTTATATTTTGCTTTGTTTTATGACAAGTTATCAGCACGAGTTCTAACTATTATTTCTCGTGAAGGTAAAATTTTAGTAGCATATATTATTGCATGCTAATATTTGTCTTAATTCTCATTGACGTAATTGGCTCTTAGTGCTTATTGCTTTAGTTAGTGTGTGTGTATATATATCCTCATTCCTTTTCCATGCAAAATATGGTAAGGCCTTAACACACATTCATTTTTACACCTTGTTTCAATTACAACTTATATATATCTCTTTGCAGTTTTACCTCACGATTGTATATTGATATTAATAATTTGTTCTCATGGGATGGATATGCATGTCCTTGTCTTTATTAGCATATAGCTTATGAGTCTATAGCACGACTAGTCTTAAAAGTCTATACGGAACTAAAATATATATTTTTATTATGATGGTCATATAGTTATTATATTTCAAATCTTTATTACCATAATAAATAGGATTGGCATTATCTTTTTTGTATGATGGAATGCGTTATTTTCTTTTATTACTGATAAATTGTCTAGAAATCGGTTTATTATATATATGATGAAGGAGCTTTATTATATAATTTTCTTTATTTATTATTGCTATCAATATTTTGTATATATTTCAATTTGTTAATAGCTACGACATATATTGTTAAATGTTGAATGTGTTTACTGGTAATCAAAATTGTTTCATGTTGTAGCATTTTTTATTTCATCAAACACATTGCCATTACTGTTATGCAATGTTCATATATATATATATATATTATTGATTTTATTAGTTGTCATATAATAGTTTACGAAATGCCAAATCTTACAAAGCTCAAGTTCATTGCTCTTGATATTTCTGGCAAAAATTATTTGGCATGAACTCTTAATGCTGAAATCCATCTTGATGCTATGAACCTTTGAAATACAATAAAAAAAGAAAATGACACATCCTGACAAGATCATGCAAAGGCAATGATATTCCTTTGTCAACATCTCCATGAAGGATTGAAAACTGAATATTTGATGATAAAAGATCCATAAATCCTTCGGAATAATTTAAAGGAAATGTATGACTACCAAAAGACTGTAATACTTCATAAAGCTCGCTATAATTGGATGCACCTACGATTGCAGGATTTTAAAACTGTGAGCGAGTATAATTCCGCAATGTTTAAAATTACTTCTCAAATTAAAATTATGCAGAGAAAGAGTTACTGATGATGACATGTTAAAAAAAAATCCTTTACTTTTCATGCATCTAATGTACTTTTGCAACAGCAATATCGAGAGGAAGGCTTTAAGAAATATTTTGAATTAATATCATGTCATCTCGTTGTCGAACAAAATAATGAACCATTGATGAAAAATTACCAACCTCGCCCAACTAGATCAACGATATTCCCTGAAGTGAATGTGGCATAAGTGAAGATCCTGGGCATGGTCGGCATGGTGGACGTAGTCGTGGAGGTGGAGGTGGTTACGGTAGCGGTTGCAGTCGTGGTCGTGGTTGTAGTCATGGCTATTATAACAAAACTCCTCAAATTTTAAGAAAGTTGCATCTCACCATTAAAAATTGGAGAAAAATGAGGAGAAACAAGAAGAAAATGGTTTTCAAAATAAATCCACCCAAGAACAACAAAGATACTTGCCACAGATGTGGTATGAAAGGACATTAGAGACGTACATGTCACACATCTAAACACTTTGTTGATCTTTATCAAGCTTCCTTGAAAGAGAAAGGAAAAGGTGTAGAGAAATACCTTGTTAAGATAAAATTTGTTGAACACCATGATCCTACAGATTTTACACACTTGGATGTTGCAGATTTCTTTGAGAATCATCATAGAAATTTTGAGAATTTAATTAGCGAAGGAAACATCAATATGGCTTGAAAAGATGTTCTCCCACCAATCTATCCCTAGTATGGTATTTTTATTTTGTTTTTATTTCGGGTGTGATCTATAATTTTTAGTGTGTTTTGATGTGTTTTTATTTTAGTGTGCTTTTATTATGTTTTATAATTTCCATATGTTTTCTCAGGCATAAAAGGAGGGGGAGGGGAATGGGGGGCCACGGCACCCCCTAGATTTTTGAAAAAAAAAATTAACATATAATAATAATAATAATAATAATAATAATAATATAGTTTGGCCTCCTTGGAGTTTTTTTTCTTTTTTTTTCTTTCATATATTTTTTTTTGTAATATAATTTTTTCTTTAATAATAATAACATCATATGGTAACCTGAATGGTTACTTCAATCATCATGTAGGCTACCAAAATCTAAAATTTTCAACCCAGTTTAGTATCCAGCATAGTATGTAGCACAATATCCTACATCGTCTATAAACCTTATCACTACACATCAAAGCTTAGATTTTTTAAACTCCCTCTCTCTCTAAAATTCTCCCTTCTCTCCAGAATTCTCTTCCTCTCTCTCTAAAATTTGAAGCTTGTTCTTAATTTCTAGATCTCTTCAATTGTTTTTTCTCATAAACTTGAATCTCATCCACAATCCCTCAACCATCTTTCTTTCTTTCTTGTTTCTTGTTTCTTGTTTCTTTGTTTTACATGGATCCAAAGTACCATCACCTAAGAAAATACTTTCCATCACTTTCCTAGAAGGTTCTTAAGTAGAAATACAAGTCTAGAGTAACTCGACTTTGGATTCTCATGCATTTTGGAATCCTTGGTGATGTGAGGATGTTGATTGAAGGAAAAATTCATCCAAGTGACTTCAATCAGTGGGTCGGCCTTCCAGGTATGGGTACGAGTCATAGTGTGATGAGAAGAAAAGCTCGTGCCATCAACTCTAGATGTCACAAATGTGGGCGACAGACTTATGAAGGTAAGTGTCATTCGTCTGGATATGTGTCAATAAATAGAGAGGACAAAATCCATTTCTATAAAGATGGCATTTCTAAAGAAAACTTGGATGAGCTCTATGCTTATCTTCATAACTATCCAAGTGAATATGTCCAAGGTGTAATTTCGAATCTCTAGCCCAAATTCCATGCAGAAAGATAACGCCTCAGGAATCTAGCATTTAAAGACCTTGTTTGTCAGTTTATAAGAAAATTAGATGGGGAGTAAAATCTTAATCTATAGATGTGGTTTGAGTGTTTTGTCAAAAATTATATTTTGTGCTTTGAGTGTTTGTTTGTTTTTAGATTATCATAATATGTATTAAACAATAAATGTTTGTTTTTATTTTATTATTGCAGTAGTTGTTATATATCTATGTTTGTTTTATCAAAAAAATATTATCTTGTCAGATGCATCACGTATTTGTTCCTGTTGTTAGTTTGAAATTTTAAAATTATCAAAAGTCAATTTGATTGCATATTAAAATTGTCAAAAAAGTGTACAGTTAAATGTTTCTTACTTTTTTAAAAGTTCTACATTAAATTGTCATTTATAATAGCTTTCTAGTTTCGATGCTCATTTGTCAAAAAGTTGTACATTCATGTTAGAGTATCTATTGTCATTTTGTTTTTAATTGTCAAAAGTCATACAATCTGAGTATTATTTTTCAGAAGTCAGTTTGATTGCATGTTTACTTTCTCAAATTTGTTTAGATTTTGTCCGACTCTTTCTAACATGTCCATATCTTATTTTCTCACTTTTCATCTGTACAATATCATATCATATCGTCTTTTCTTACTTGCACTATTTTGTTTAGATTGTAATGTAACTTGCCATCATCTATCTGTCATAACTCCTTAGTCCTTTGGCATTTCCATCTTCTTTAAGTATCATTCAGGACTTAGTGTTTTATGCAGAGTTGACTTAAAACAAAAACCCAAAAAAAATTAAATAGTTAAAAAAAGATTCAGTCTGTCTTAGAAACCAAACATGTCTTCCTCTCATTCATCTAGGAAAATCAAAACCATTTGTGTCTTCTGTGATTCTAATCCTAGTAATGGTAGAGTCGACTTACAAGCCACGGAACACTTGGGAGAAGTCTTGCCACGTAGGAAGATTAATATGATGTATGGGGAGGTAACTTAAGGTTAATAAGGAATGTAGCAACAACAACACATTTTAGAGGTAGTCATGTCGTAGGGATTGTACCTCATCTCCTAGCTAAGGGGAACCTCTATAGGAAAACCATAGATAAGGAAGAGAAAGTTTTAGACATCTAGGAAGAGAGAGTTTTGACATCTCTAAACGTCTTGAAAACATGATTCATAACTTTGATGCTTTCATTGCATTACTTGGTGGTTTAGGCACTCTTGAAGGGTTATTCGTAGTTGCTAGTAGGAATCTATTAGACATTCACTCTAAATTCATAGGTCTTTTGAATGTAAATTGTTTTTATAATGATCTTTTAAAGTTTTTAGATTACATTATAGAACAAAACTTCATTGTAGAGTCAGGAAGATAAATCTTTGTTATCGCTTCAACAGCTAAAGACCTGCTTGACAAAACCATTCATCCAGAGTCCAACATTGCAACATCTAACCTTAATTGGAAGAAAGAAAGCAAGAAGTAACCACTGGATTTGAACCTCCATTTGTAATCTTTTGATTTTACATACAGCATGTTCGTTTGTATTTCTTGTGTCTTGAATAGCCGCTTCTCTATATCTTGTATTTTTATTATGACATACTGTTGCTAAAACATTTAGATTCAATAACTCTAGTGTCAAGATAGCTGATATTAGGAAGTAATTAGTACTCTCGAAACGCATTCTGTTTAAGGTTCGATCTTTTTTTATCAATGCTTTTGTGATCTCCATGCATACATGTTTAGGATAACTGCTTATACGAAGTATTTTGTACTCTTAAAACGTATCCAAATCATGTCTATAAACTATCTATGTGTTATTTTAATGGGTGTTTTTAATATAAATCCTTGTGTCAATTATTTTATTATTGTTATTATGGAATATAACATCCTTAATCTAATCATGTATATATACTTCTCTCGATGCATGTTTGAACAAACTTGATAAAAAAATACATGCCCCTTGACTTAAAATCTTGACTCTGCCATTATGTTTTCTTCTAAAAAAAGATTGTGTTTAGTATATTATTTTCTCATCTTTTTGTTTTATTTTTCATGAAAAGACATGGATTTCAAAAATGATTCCATCAGGATTGAAGTTAATGATGAAGACTTTTGCCTAGCGGATAGTGGAACAACGCATACTATTCTTAACGATAAAAAATATTTTTTTAATCTCATATTAGCTGAAGCCAATGTTAGTACAATATATGGTGTTGCAAATGTCAAAACCCGCCTTTTTCAGGCTGTGATAAACCTTTTCTTACTTATATATAGGAGAAAATTTAGGAAATTTTTTTTTCCACATACAAATATTAATACCTTTGGAAACCCAAATATATATATATATATGTTTACTTAACTTACTTGTTCGTACAATACTGGTTTTATCAACTTTGAAAACATGTATATATGCTTGTACTTACATAAACAACCGTCCTTATACAATACCGTTTTCTAAACCTTACATTTCAAAATAACATAAGATATGTTACAGCGAAAACATAACAGCGGCAGATTCCATACCTAATCTACACACTAATCATCCCTCTGTCAGCTCATCAATAGAACTATTTTGACCTTCTTGTCAGAACACCTACAGCATGAAACACTTAGTGAGCTTATGCCTAGTAAGTCCCAATATAGCCCACATGCATATTCAATACAATGCATGATCCAATTATGCATCATTATGCACATTCCTTATCCTTTTCATATCTTATCTCTTACTAGGACCTAAGTGTTCGTACCATTGTGCACATAGGTCTATGTGACACCGTGACCATACTATATCCTTGCACTCCTCTTGAGTCAGGAGTCGGTACGACACTTTTCTTAATTTATGGTGATATAATTACCAATCCAATTATTATGGTTAACATACCATGTACGAAGTGATAATCATATGTTATACGCAAACAATAATGCTCTTGTACAATATTGTACACACAGGTATATACTTTTATACTAACAGGTATACATTAATGTACATACCGATATAAAATTTAACATACACACAGGCACTTATTCAGCATACTCACAAGTATACACCAACGTATTTATAGATACTCATGTCATAGCATACACACAAGTATACACCTTGATATACACACAAGTATGAAAATTTTGACAATTTTACCCTTGGAGCTAAAATTTGTCTTTTAAAACCATAATTTTCTATTTTTCCATAAGAAACATTTTTACTCAAAGTACCATACCCCAAATCATTTTCCAAAAGGACGTTTTTGCCCCTTAATTTTTTTTTTCAATTTTAACAAATTCTTGAAAAATTAAATTCTCATAAACGGTTGAGATTTTCAACGAACCGTCAATAATGCCTAACAGTTTCGTCGAGATCTACAACTTTTGTGTTTTAACTTTTTTTAAATTCTCACTACACAGGGTGTTTTTGGGCATTTTTCAAATCTGCTGAGGGAACACTTTTTCTTTCAATTTGGTCCTTGGGTTACTTTTGTAAAAATACATTTTAAAACTGCATATCTACCCCTACCAAGGCAGTTCTAACCCTTGTTTGAACCATTTTCCATGCCCAACCATTATTTTTGAAAAACTAGCACTAAAATTACAAAAATAGTGCTTTTTACATAAACTACTATTTTCAACATTTAAACCTTAATTTTCACAATATCAACT